>CABHPH010118649.1:0-22725 GCA_902168325.1 Peromyscus nudipes | reverse complement strand
ATGTCTAAAATAAGCCATTCCCTTGTTCAATTCTGAAAATCTCTGTAATTCAGGTAATGCTCTAATTTCTTTTCTGGCATTAATTTGCAAATGCATTATCTAAGAAGATTAGCATTTATGGCTTTTAAAATGTAAATAAACACAAATTAATTAAAAATCATTACCATAGTAATTTAAACTAACATCATGTATTAAAGACTCTTATTAGAAAAACTTGCTCCATTGCGCTTGCTGTACATCAAGTCGACCAGACTCACACAGGGAGAGAGGTTGTGCTATTGGACAACAGCTAGGGGGCTTCTCCACCATCACTGGAAATCCTCTTGACTAGTATTGTCTTACAGGATCCTAGGACCCATGCCTTTTCTTGAGGAGTATTCTATTTTGGCTCACTGTCTTGGTTTGAATATGAAAAGACCCCATAGGCTCTTGTATTTTAATGCCTGGTCCCCAGATGGTGGTGATTATTCATCCTTTCAGAGGGTGAGCCTAGCTGACAGAGGTGAGTCTCTGTGGGTGTGGGTATTGACAGATAGAGCCTGATACTTCCTTGGTGCTGATAGGATGGAACCATTCTGGCTGTGAGTCCCCATCCCATTGCCATGCCTTTCCTAGTGAACTGAACCCCTTAAAGCCCATTAAAATAAACCCTCTATTAAATTTATTTCAAGGAGTCTATCATAGCAATGAAAAAAGTAACTAAAATACCTCTGAACCTTGAAGTAGCTTTACAATTGAGTTTACAGTTTGAACGATTCAGGTGCTAACTTTCTTTAGGTTCAGTTAAAATATAATTACATTACATCATTTTTCCCTTTCCCTTTCTACCCTCTACCCCTCCTGTGTCTTCCCTCAACAATTCCTCCTACTTCCTCACTTCTTTAGCTATTATTGTAACACATGTATATACACACACACATATATAACGCATAAACATATAAATACAACCTTCTGATTCCACTTAGTGTTGCTTGTATGTACATGATTTTAGGGCCGACCACTTGATATTGGATAAGTTCACTCATCGAACGGGAAAAGTAATTGTCCTTATCTTGGTGGCTTGTAGGTCTTTGTCTCGGCTTGGGACCCCTTAAAATTTCCCTTCCACATTTGCATGTCTATTAGTTTTGCCATTGTTGGGATCTGTTGAGGTAGCCATAAAGTTGTGGTATTGTGGGTATGTCTTACCTGTGATTTCTAGGAGACACAATCTTATATTTCTCAATTTATCGTTCCTCCTCATCTTCTACAATGTTTCCTAAGCCTCATGTACAGGATCAGTATCGTAGTTTGGATGGATATCTATGGTCTCCATCTTCTGCCAAGAGAAGGTTCTTTGATGAGGGCTGAGATCTATACTTACCACTGAGTTTAATATTTAGAATACATTTAGCAATTATGATAGTCTAATAAAGTGGTGAAAGTAAGTTCTTGTCTAAGCCCCATGACCTTACTAGCCCCAGGTAATTGGCTAAATTTACAATACTGGGGATTATTTCCCTCCTGTTAAGCATGCCTTATGTTCAAACAGCTGTGGTTACTACTGAGTATGTGAATATCATCATTGCATCTTTAAGGATATCTTGCCATGCTGGTCTTTGTTGTGGTTCACAGGCATCACGGCTGGGTAGGACTATAAAGTCTTTGCTCCCATACTGACAGCTAATATACCACCTTCTGGTACAGACCCTGCAGGCCCTGTGCATGCTGCATCAGTCTCTGAAGTTCATATGTGCTTTTATTATGTTGATTTAGAGAGCCTTATTTTCTTGATCTCCTCTATCCTCTTTGACTCTTACACTCTTTCTGCCTCCTCTTCTGTGGAGTTCCCTGAGCCCGAAAGGGAGGGATTAGATGGGGCACTCCATTTAGGGCTGAGTGTTCCACATTCTCTCATTCTTTATATAATGTCTGGCTGCGTTGTTATCTGCTTCAGGAGGAAACTCCACTGATGATGACTGAGCAAGGCACTAATCTATGAGTATAACGGGATGTTATTAGGACTCATTTCATTGTGACTTTTTTGTTTGTTTTGTTGTAGTATAGTATTATTTGATTTCTCCCTACATTATCTGGGCTATCTAGTTTCAGGATCTTGGCCACCCAAGCAGTGTCAGGTATGATTTCCATCTCATAGAGTGAGTCAAACCAGATATTGGTTGGTTACTCCCTTAAGCTTTGTGATACTACTACACTAATATCTCTTGCAAGCAGAGCATCTTTGTCCACCCAAGGGTTTGTGGCTGGGCTGATGTTTATGTTTCTCTTTTGATAGCATGCAGAGTACCTTCCTGTACTAAAGACATTAAAATATAGGGTGAAGGCTCTGCAGAGGTACCAGCTCTACTCCATGTTGGGTGAGTTGTGTAGACGTTGTCCTTAGCAATAGAATTTTGCCATCAGTTGATGGAGAATGTAGGTGCCAAATTTTTAATGTTTTCCCAGTGGTTGCACCATCCGAAGAAACTGGGACATAATTATCTGGCCACAGAAATCCATATTTCTGATTTCCCAACCTGAGGCTTCCTTCATCTCTGTTTGTCTGATACCCATGTAGACACAAAGCACTTGTCACATGGTTTACTCTTTAGGCTGGTACTCCCTATTGCTGTTTCTTTTTCTTTTCTTTTTTTTCCTATTTTTTTAAAATTGAAAATAGATTTTTTTCATGTAATATATTATGGTTTGCCCTCCCCCAACTCCTCCCAGATCTCCCACACCTCCTCTCCCACCAAAATCCGTACCTGTTCTTTCTCTCTCTTTCATTAGAAAACAAACAGGCATCTTAAAAAAAATGAAGTATTTCTGTGTGCCTCTGTCGCATCTCTTCCTCAATATTTGCCTAATTTCATTATCTTCATTCCAAATTCATCGTCTTTTCTCATCCTTGGTGATTTCATGTTTCTCATTCTTATTGCCTTGCAATTGTCTTTTTGCTTTGCAATTGTCATGTGATGGTCGTACACATTTGTAAAATCCCTCAAAACTAATGATAGAGGAAAAAAATACTCTTAGCCCCCAATTCTCAGAAGAAACATGAAATGACAGAATATAAAACGACCGTCCTCTGCTCTTCTCCCACAGGTTGTGAAGGTGGTGATGCTCAGGGGTGGGCAGGAGCACAGTCTCGTGCACTGTTGCAAAGTATCTCCCCTTCAATGTTTTTAAAGGTTGGAGATTTCATGCTGATTGTCTTCCACCAGACATGATTTTCTAAGAACAAATTTGAAACAGCTTGGTTATTTTGGGAAAGCTTATAGTGTAAAAAAAAAAAAAAGGTTATATTAAGAACTTTAGGCAAATGCTAACATTATCTTAAAATAACAGGGGAGAAAAATCTGTAGGTTTTGACAATCAAGAACAGCAATTTGTTAAATAATATTTTAAACTCACATGTCCATTGAAGTTATATTTTGCTCCTTTACCAAGGTAATCAAATTGGAATGCTATGTTCTGCCTATATCCACTTTTCATGACATGTTTGCAAAATAATGTCATGTCATGTTTATTTGAACACATTAAGGTATGGTGGCACATACAAATATTCCAGTATTTGGGAGGCAGATGCAAGAAATCTTTGTGAGTTCAAGGTCAACCAGGGTTATATACCAAGACTTTGCATCAAAACAAAACTAAAATGGAACATTTACATGACCAAGTATCCCAAGGGAAGGAGGTAATTACTAAATCATTATAGAATTGTGTAAATATTAGTTTGTAAATGTAGTTTGTGTATTTCTCAGCCCTCTAGTAGACAGCAAAGATACCAGTGGCTCAACCAATCTAACACTGTTCTCTTCCACATGAAAGCCTATGGATCTGGTCGAAACTAGTGTGATGATTCCATAATGATGGACTATGTAAGATATTTCTATATGGTTTCTTTTAATATTCAAAGCTTCCAGCTCTGCATGGTGGTGTAAGGCGGCTTGGGCAGTCAAATCAAACAAGGGTAGAAACAGAAAACAAAAGTTACATTTCTGTCTTTTAAGGCCATGAATTAGAAACCAGACGTGGTAGATCCAACCATTTCCCATCGGCCAGAACAGTGCTGTAGCTGTTCTCAAGAGAAGTTAGGAAATGGAAAGACTTAAACCATCCTTTTTCTAAGAAACAAAATAAAATCCTCTTACTATATAAACATGAAAAGGGGGGAGACTAAAATGTTTGTCTCCGCCATAAGACACTCAAATAGTCGAGTAAATAATATTCCTTCTCTCCTAACATGCCCTATTTGTTCCAAAAAAAAAACCCAACCATTTATTAAATCAAGCTCCAAATCTAGAATTTTGTAGATAATAGACAGTCTTCCTCTTCAGAATTCACATTCAAGTTATGAGACTTTAAAGTTATATTTTAATGTAACTTTTTATCATGGCCAACTTCAAAGCTTTGGCAACAACCTGTACAAAGTTCATCAGAAGGAAGAAGGCATTGGATCTTGTTCTTTAGACATCCCAAAATATTATTCTGCTTGAGACATCATTTCTTATTTCACCTTAGGAAATGGAAGTCTGAGGGAATTGTAGTGATACAGCACCTGAGTTGACTTGTCAGGCCCCATTCACTAAACCAAGAGAAACTAGTTCATTCAAGTTTTAGTCCCAGTTCCAATGAAATGGGTAAGATGTGGTAAACGCCAAGATGAGTGAGGGGTGTTGAACTGTGAGCATGTGAAGCACTCAGAATGCTGAAGAAATAATAAGAGTTAAGAGTAGGCAGAAGGTAGAAGAAAATGGCAGTGGATTTAGGAAGGGACAAGGTGAAGGGACATTTAAGGACAGAATACGCTGTTGCAGTGGTGTCAAGATATGTAGCCCGTGTGTGTAGAACTGCAATGAGGAAAAATTAGTTGATTCACTGAGTCTATCTTCCATCTTTCCAGCTGTTTATGTTTGGCCTTTAAAATGCCCATAGCACTATCATGATACATTTTGGGACTAACTGGCTCTTTTATGAAGTCTACTGCATAAAGATCAGTCTTCTTCATAGAGAGCTTCTAGATGAGAGCCATTAGGGGGCTTAATTTGGAGGTACTTTTGCATTATAAATATTATCAGCTCACATGTTCCCTTAAAAGAGATCAAGATTTTTCATTGGTGTTAGCTAAACATGAAATGTCAGAACAAGTCCTAGAGGGTGTTTGGTCCCCTAACACTGACCTCTCTCTGCAAGCTGACCTCCAGACCCTTCCCCTTTGCTTTCTTCATTTTCTATGTTTACTGGCTGCTTGTTATTTTCTCACCCACCAACTTCAAGGTCTTGGTGAATGCCCCTTCATTTATTTATGCATGATCATGCATTGTTTTGTATTAGCCTGTCTGAAATCTCCTTTGGATGTCTGCTCAAATTTCGTGTCTTCCTTTCACTGTGTTTACCAGAAATGTAACTTAATATCTGCAGCAGTTAGAGACAGAGCTGTATTGCTTACTAAAACCCACAAAGTCTAGACATGTCTAACAAAGAAAGAGGGCAAGCCCAACAAAATGGTTCCAAGTAGCAGAGAATATCTTTGGTGAATAAATAAATTCTAAATGGAGGATTCCTGTTGGAGGCATATCTCACCTCGTTCATGGTGAGGAACATCTGAATGATCTGAATAATGTGGAGAGACTGCTGTAAGTACAACTCTCCAAAGACACATCCTAATGGATGCAGACACTGTGATAGGGATAGCAGTTGTCTGCCCATGAAAGACTAATAATTGATTCCTGTGTGAAGTGGATAGCACACAGTAACTCTTCCTCTTTCTCCAATCCCAACTTCTTATCTCAAGGGCAGGAGGGATGGTTCAGTGGTTTAGAGTGTTGTTTTTACAGAAGATCCAGATTGATTCCCAACTGAGTTCCCAGTACCTACAAAGGGCAGCTCATAACCCCTTGTAACTCCAGCTCCAAAGGCTCTCACACCCTCTTCTGGCCTCCACAGATACTGCATTTGTGTGTATAAACACACACAGAGACAGATGCATACATACATAATGAAAAATAAATATAACTTTAAAAGAAGGATGAAAGCAATCTGGAAATGACTTTAACCATACCCATCATTAATTATCCACTACGTAGCTAAGGAAGATTGTGTTTCTGCACGTGTACTCTATACTTTGCTGTTCCAACATTAAATTCTCCCATTCTGCCCTAATACTAGCCCTTCATCCTGGTCCCTTGAGCTTGTCCTTTCTTACTTGAAAAACACTGTTCCATTAATTAACCCTGTCTGTCCAGTATACTTACTCTTTTCCACTTTGCTGGTACAACCGTACATAAAACCTTACTGTTATGTCGGTGTTAAAAACACTTTCTGTCAATTATTTATTTCAAGATGTTCCCAGTTCTCCACCCACCTGTACAAGAAAACATTTTGAAAAGGTTGATTATGTTCTTTCTCAAATCCATGCTATTTTCTCTTCAGTTCTCTCTAGTCAGTCAGTCATCTTGTCACCAAGAGTAAAATTCAAAATACAATGGCCTGCTGATGCACATATCAATCATTTGTCCCACCCCCTTGTTTTCTAAGTTTCATGTCTTACTCCCTGTATTTTCCTCTTCTCATGGATTTTGTCTTTGTTGATTTGCTGTCCATTAATGACAAGAAGAAATGAAGGGGAGAAGGTATTTGTCTCTCTCTCATGATCTAATCTTCCAAGCAAATAGAATCATGTTAAAACTCTCTGGTGAACTCTGATTCCATAACTCGACCACCTTCTTATCTAACTCTCCTTCACCACACCCATGCTTCCATTGCCCTATATCAACCCAAGGCAACTATGGAAAACCATGTGCCCAGAAGCCCTATAGAACTCCACACACTTGGCTGTACCCACTCCCTCACGTGACCTGCCTTGCCTTAAGCACGAGAACTTTGACAAGACAGTGACCACTGCCTTCCGCTGCTCCATCCTCTACCACCTGAGGAAGTGTCAAGCTTGCATGTATGGCTCTGCGTGATGAAGCATCCTCCCTTCTCTGGGCAGTAGGAAACAATGCATTCTTTCATGAGAATTGCTCTCTGTGTTCTCACTTGGTGTCATTATGGATGAAGGTAACAGGACACCTCATGTTGGTCCCTTCATCCGCTCCCCTCCAGCCTCAGTCAGGAATCTCCTCATGTGTCCTGAACACACATGCTCTTTGATCACGGTTTCTGTCTTTCTATTTTCTATGTCTGGAACACTCTTGTCCCATTTAGGTGCTAGGATCAGTCCTTCCTCTCTTTCCAGACTTGCTCAAAAGCCATCTTATCTGTAGACAAGCTCTTCACGTAGTGTACTTTAATAGAACTTGCCTTCCATCATGTTCCCTCAGTCTTCATAAATGTTCTGTTATCCTCACTCTACATTCCTTAAGTTACCCTTAAATTAGAAAACAGTATTTCCTTTTTTTCTTTTTCCCTTTCTTCTTCTTTTTTAAAGCCAGGATCCTGTGGTCCAGGTTGACTCCACCTAAGGATGACCTTGACCTTTTGATCTTTCTCCTCCTACTTTCTGTACCCTCTGAATGTTAGGGGCACAGGTATGTAGCACTATGCCCAGTTTGTGCGGTACCAGGAATTGATTAAATCCAGGACTTGGTGTATTCTTCGAAATTGCATGTTCATCCCCATCATTTGTTTTTGTAGAAACAATTAGAGTGTAAGTTCCAAGAGGGAAATCATTCAGTGTAGCTGGAAGTTTTCCTGTGTCCTTCCTGGTCCCACAGCTGCTCGGTCCCAAGTAAACACACAGAGGCTTATATTAATTACGAACTGTGTGGCCTATGGCCCAGGCTTGTTATTAACTAGCTCTTATAACTTAATTCAACCAATTTCTGTTAATCTATGTTTTGACATGTGGCTTTATGGCATTACCTGTTCTCTCACATCTTTCTTCTCCTAGTGACGGCTCGCACCATCTACCCAACCCTGCCTTTTTCCTCTCTCTCTTGGATTTCCCACTTGGCTGTAAGCCTTCTTGGTATAGGCCAAAACAACTTCTTTATTAACCAATAAGAGCAACGTGTTCTGGGTACTGACCTCCTGTCCGAAGTATAGGTGGTAAAGATTTTATGCCATGCTATGAGATCTCTGCTTGCGATGTTTATAGTTTCTTCCCTTGTGGTACTCTATGTTCAAATTATAAAGACAAAGTTCTTTCTAGATGATCTTAAGTTTGATCTATTTAGAGACATGGCTTCATAACGTAGGTCAGACTAGCCTGTATCTCAATATGTAGCCATGGCTGTATTTGAACTAAGAATCTTTCTGCTTCACTCTCCTGAGTTCTAAGATTAGAGGCAGGCCCCAACATACCCGGCTAACGCTTTCTAGGTCTTTGCTTTGTTTTCATCTTTTATCAGCTTATAAGATATCAGATATCACTATGGTGCCATTGAACAAAGTGTGTTTTAGTAGATTCTCTTTGTCTTTGATCTTCCCCACCTTAGTCTATTTTTTGTGATCCATTCTTGTAACTTTCTCCCCATAGTCTCCTCTCTTTCTTCATGTCACATGTGTCCCTGTGCCCATCTACCAACCTTCCTCAGCACCTAATTTTAACCTCTCTTGGTATCCTTTGTAGTATTTTAGGCTTTACTCAAATTTGCACACATGTGTACATTTTCCATGGTATCCATTACACTATAAACTAGGATCCATCTAGAAGATAGAACATGCACCTTTTCCTTTTTTACTGTTTGTATCACCTCTCTGAACATTGTACTTTCACATCCATTCTCTTGTAAATTTCATTTTTCCATACAGATAAATAAAATCCCGTAGTATGTATCTACCACATTACCATTATCCATTTGTCTGCTGAAGGACATCTAGTCTGGTTCTATTTTTTAATATTGTGATTAATGTAGTAATAAACATGGATGTGCAAGTGTCTCTGTGGTAAGATATAAAATCCTTTGAGTGTATGCCCAGGAGTGATGTAGCTGGATCATATGGTAGTTCTATTTTAATATTTGAGAAACCTCCATGCTGATTTCCATAATAGCTGTTCAAGTTTTCACTTCTACCGGCAGCGGGGAAGGATTCCTTTTTACCCACATCTTTGCCAGTATTTACTGTTAGACTTATTGATGACAGTTATTCTGACTTGAGGAAGCTACATCTCTAAGTAATTTTCATTCTCATTTCCCTCATGAATAGGCATGTCGATCTCCTTTTAAAAATACTGTCCATATGTGTTTCTTCTTTTGAGAACTGTCTATTTTCTTAACCCCTTTGTTAACAAGCAGTTTAGTTTTGGCGTTTAATCATTACAGTTCTTTGTATGTTCTGGGTATTGACCTCCTGTCTGAAGTATAGGTGGTAAAGATTTTATGCCATGCTGTGAGATCTCTGTTTGCTCTGCTTATAGTTTCTTCCACTGTGTGGCAACTTCTTAATTTCCTATCATTTCCTTTGTTCAGTCTTTGGGATATTTCTTGTGCTATCGATATTCTCTTCAGAAAGTTGTGGTTAGGGCTAGTGAGATGGTCGAGCAGGATAAGTTGCTTACTGCTAAAACAATTGACCTGAGTTCAGTGTCCATGGCCTACATGGTGGAAGGAGAAGACAGACTACACACACACACACACACACACACACACACACACACACACACGCATATACACACATACCTCATGCATATTCACACACATACACACATTTACATATACACACACACCTCATACATATTTACACATACATACACACATGTGCACACACACACACACCTCATGGACACACACACACACACACACACACACACACACAAACACACACAGAGTTGATTATTTTGCCACACTTTCGCCTATATTCACTTATGCCTTAAAGCTCATTCCTTGATTTTATCTAGCAGTTTCAGCATCTAGGTTTTGATCCTCCTTGGACTGATTTTTGTGAAAGGTGTGAATCTAATTTCATTTTTCTGTGGGTGTATATCCAGTTTCATCAGATTCCTTTGTTGAGCAGGCTGCCTCTTTTCTACTTCATGTTTTTAACATCTTGTGGAAAACTAGGTGACCGTAGTTTAGTCATTTCTCCTTGAGCTCTCCTTGGTGTCACACTTGTCTACCTTCCAGGTCTTATGCCAGTGCAAGGCTGTCTTTGTCCCTGTAGCTGTGCAGTGTAATCTGAGGCCAGCTATTGTTATATTCGCAGTTCTGTTCTTTCTCCTTGCAATTGCTTTGGCTGTTTGTAGTCTTTGTGTTTCCGAACAAATCCTTCATTTGCTTTTTCTCGAACTGTAAAGATTTATATAATTTGGATGGGGGTTGCTCTGAACCTTCATATTGCTTCTGAGAAAACATTCATCTTTCTAATATTAATTCTGCCAGTGCAGGAGCATGTGATTTCTTCCTATTGACTAATATCTTCTTTGATTTCCCTTTTCAATGTTTTTAAGTTCCATTGTAAAGGTCTTTCACTTTCTTGGTTAGGCGTATTGCTGGATACTCTATATATTTTGGAGCTATTATCTATGAGATAGTTTCCCAGTTTCTTTCTCTGTCAAGTTAGTGGTTCATAGACATGAAGGGTAACGATTTTTGTATGTCTATTTTTATAGCCTGCAATTTTATTATAAGTTTCTATTAAGTTCTTATTCTGGCAGATTTTATAAGGTCTTTTAGTAAGGAACCATGTTCTCTCTTAATATGGATAGTTTGATTTTTCTTATCCCCTTTATGTCTTTCTCTTATCTTATTGCTTCAAGAACTATATTGAATAAGAGATGTGAAAATAAGCATTTCTATCTCATTCTTTACTTTAGAAGGAATGTTCTCATTTTCTCTCTTTAGTATGATGTTGACTGTATCTTTGTTGAATATATGCTTTATCATTTTGAGGTAAGTTCGTTATTTTTGATGTCTTAAGGACTTTTATCATGAAGACATATTGTACTTTTTCAAATCAATTTCACCATCATTGAGATGATTATGTGGTTTCTGTATTTCTGTATATAAATCTGTTTATATGTGTATGACGTTTATTGATCTACATATGCTGCTCTTCTTGAATGAAGCCCACTTAGTCATGATAGATGATCTTCTTGATGTGTTCCTGAATTCAGTTTGCTAATATTTTATGGAGAATTTTTGCTTCAATATTCATCAGTGAAATTCGACTTCATTTTTCTCCCCCCCTTTTGTTGTGTCCTTACCAAGTGTTTCATATTACAGTGATACTAGCTTCAAATAATGAATTTGGTAGTATTCTTTCCCTTTTTGTTTTATGGAACAATTTGATAAATGTTAGGATTAGATATTCCTTGAAATTGTAATAAAGATGTCTAGAGAGATGATTCAGTAGTTAAGAGCAATTAGTGTTTTTGGAAAAGACCCAGAATTCTGTTCCCAGCACCCACATTAGATGGCTCACAATTGCCTCTAAATCTAGATTTAATGGATCCTATGCCCTCTTTTAGCCTCCTTGGCAACCCATACCCATGGGCACAATCACATAATTAAAAATAAAATTAACTTTTAAAAATATATGTTAAAAATTATCTGTGAATTCATCTAGTACTGGGCTTTATGCTATGTAGAGACTATTTTTTAATTTAATTTTTTTATTCATTTTTCATACCAACCACAGATCCCCTGTCATCCCTCCTCTTGCCCCCCACCAGCCTCCTTTCCCCACCCCTATTTCCTCCTCCAAAAGGGTAAGGTTCCCATGGGAAGTCAGCAAAGCCTAGTATATTCAATTGAGGTAGGACCAGGATTTGTTCTGTTTGCCTATTATGGATCTAATTAAATTGTATGTATTCTGCCTTTAATTTTCATAGATCTTATGCATTTAGAAACTCATTTCTTCTAGGATTTTCATATTTTAGAGTGAAAGTTTTTGAAGTAGTCTGAAATGACATTCTGAATCTCATTGAAATTTGTTGTTACAATAGTTTATTTATCTCTAATTTTGTTATTTTGAGTCTTTCTCACTTTGCCAATTTAGCTAAGGATATGCCAAATTTATCAACTTTTCAAAGAACCCTTCATTTGATTAATAATGTGTGTTTTTTTTTACTCTATTTCACTAATTTCTTACCTAATCCATATTATTTTCTTGGAATCTACTGGTTTTAGGATTAGCTTCTTGCTATTTTACTAGACTCTCAAGGAGCATCAATAGGTTGCTTATTTGATGCCTCTAACTTTCATGTGCATGTTTAGAGATACAAACTTCTTAGAGACACAAACCTCTTCAGATTGATTTGGCTGTGGCCCACTGATTCTAGTAGGTTGTGTTCTCATTTTCATACAACTCTGGGATTTTTTTTTTTTGAATTTCTTGTTTGATTTCTTCCGTGACTCCTTATTCTTTCCAAAGTGTATTTGTTCAGCCTCCAAGTGTTGGTGGGTCCTACCAGCTCCTTTGGGGGAGGGGGTGAGAAGGTGCAGCATCAATGGCACAGAAACCAGGAGTCAGGTAAAACCAGGAGTCAGCAGACTCCATTATTCACCAATAGGGAGAGCCTTATATAGTCTCCTCCCAGCACTCAGGCTGTGTCCCAATCAGGTGACATTTCGTGATTTCCCCCCTCATTGGCTAGGCAAGATCAGGACTTCTGATAGCACCTGTTGGTAGACCTTCAGGCAGACTCCAGGTTGGCTCATCTCTTGGTCTCTTCCTACATCCAAGTATTTTGTAGTTTTCGTAGATTTTGCTGTTGTTGATTTCTAGTTTTTATTCCACTGTGACCAAGCAAGATATGAGTAATCATCTCATTTCTTTTTTTCTTTTCATGTTTAGGTATGTTAAGGTTTCTTTGTGACGAATAAGATCAATATTGGAGAAGATTCCATGTGCCAAGAAAAATGTGTATTCCCTCTCTGTAGGGTAGAATATTCTACATATATCTGTTAAGTGCAGTTGATCTATGATATATTTCAGTTCTGATTTTTTTTTTGCTTATTTTTCGGTTTGGTGGACTATGTAAATGTAGGAGGGAGTATGGAAGTTTCCCCACATTATTATACCATCCCCTGTGTGCTTTTATTACTTTTAGTGTTTATTTTATAAAATTGGGGACTCAGTAACTAGTGCATACATACTTACATCTGTTATATCTCCTTAAGGTCTTATTCTACTCAATTATATGTGATAACCTTCTTTGTCGTCTTTGTTTGGTTTTGAAGTCTCTTTTATCAGATAAAACACCAGCTATGCCTGCTTGTTTATAGCCTTGGTTTGCTCGGTGCTACATTTGTACCTGTTAATATTCAGTTTTTGAATATCGTTGCTAGGTAAGTGTGTTTCTGAGAGATAACATAGAGTTGGTTTGGGGGCATTAATCCAGTCATTTTTTTTAACTGGAGAGTTGAAGCCATTTGTGTTCAAGGTGGTTATTGAAAGGGGCTTTCTATTTTCTAAGAATTTTTTAGGTGGTGTTCAGATTTGCTTGATATTGGCATTTGTTCCCTTTTTCCCCTATTAGTGTTAAAGGTTTCTTTGTTTGCTGTACCAGACATGGTTGATTCTTTCCCAGCTCTTCTTTGTGGATATGTTTCTTCTACGGAGTATATAATTTCATGTCTTTCTTCTCCAGCACCATATTTCATTGCTTTAAGAATTTTTTGAAGTGATATCACAATTATTGTCAATTTGCCTTGTCTTTTGTTTGTCTTAAACATCTTTATTTATCCTAAACATCTTTATTTATCCATGAACTTTGAAAGATAATTTTACTGGGCATAGCTTTCTTGGTTCATAGTTATATACTTGCAGCACTTGAAATGTATCACTCTATGTTTTTCTGGTTTGGGGAGTTGCTACTCAAAGGGCTGAGGTCTTTCTAACATTCCTGGCTTTATGAGTTAGCTTTCTTTCTCATTCTGCTGTTGTGTATTGTTTAATTACTTCATATTTAGGGCATACTGACTGTGATGTGTTTTTGAGAGGTTCTTCTCTCATCATGTTTATTCGGAGGTGCCTCTAGTGTTTGGCTGTCTACCTCGTTCTCTGTGTTTGAGAAACTTTCTGCTATAATTTCACTAGTCTTTCTTCTTTTTGCTTTTATCTCTATACCTTCTTCTATCCCATTGATTCTCAAATTTGGCTTCTTGAATGTACCCAAGGCTTCTTGGAACAATGGTCATGTTTGCTAACTTGTTTTCCATAGGTATATATAAACACATGTGTGTATATATGGGGTGTGTGTGTGTGTGTGTGTGTGTGTATGTGTGTGTGTGTTATTGTCTCAACTTTGTCCTTCATCCCCACAATAATGCATCCTACTGCATGCTCATCTATTGGTGCACTTCCTGGTGGGTCTGCATTTGCCTGACCATTTATTTTATTTTTAGTATTTCTGTTTGATTCTTTTACTGTCTTTCAATTTCCTTACTGAATTTCCCTCCATATTGTGAGCTTTTGCCTGCATTTTACTGTATTCCTCCATTTTAGAGACTGTCTTGATGAAGTCTTATATCAATTTTATTAGTTCATGCACTTGATTGAATTTTCTATATAATCATTAATCCTTTTAAAAAGGAGGACTATCGATTATCTCTCATACATTTCAACCATCTCCATCATTTTGGCTCCCATTATAGGAGAGTTGGAAGTTAAGGACTGGTCATGGTCAGTAGTTGTCTTCTTTTGTTTCTTATGTTTTGCTCATCTGTTAGAATGGATTTGTCTTCCACTTTTAACTTTCCCATTCTTTCATCTCTCTTTGGCTTTTATTTTTTAGTTTGTTTTGTTTTTCAGTTTTCCAAGACAGATGCTATTTGAGATTCTGTTTCCTGCAGCTGTCTATGGGGAGCCCCAGTGATGTCCCCTGTGTCTTAGCAGCAGGCTTCTGTTTTGTTTTTGGTATTTTCTATGCTTGGAAGGAATAAAGCCTGTTGCAGCTAGAGTTTTCCTGCCTGGCCCACAGTCAGGACAAATCTCTGTCACCCGCCAGTCCCACAGCCACTCAGACCCAATCAAGTAACACAGAGACTTATATCGCTTACAAACTGTATGGCCATGGCAGGCTTCTTGCTAACTGTTTTTATATCTCAAATTAACCCATTTCTATAAATCTATAACTTGCCACGTGGCTCGTGGCTTACTGGCACCTTCACATGCTACTTGTCATGGTGACGGCTGGCAGTGTCTCCCTCACTCAGCCTTCCACTTCGTAGAATTCTCCTCTCTCCTTGTCCTGCCTACTTCCTGCCTGGCCACTGGCCAATCAGTGTTTTAATTATTGACCAATCAGAGCAATTTGACATACAGACCATCCCACAGCAGCCTGTTTTACTCTCCTTTTTTAAGTTGCTGCCTGCTTTATGAAGTCTTTCTAACCTGCCTTTTGGAATAAATTTTCCATGATGTTTTTATATATTACATTCTAACGGCACCTACAATATTTTTGTTTTGATTGTTTATTCAGTTGTGTCAAAAGAAAAACTAAGTCACATTAATATTTCATAAGCTGATTTAAGCAGACATTGATTCTTGTACCAGGCAACTCTAAATCACAGACCATTTGGATCTCCAAATAGGAGAGGTGGGTGGGGCACTTTGTCTGGGTTCACTGAAGCAAAGTGAAGAAGATCTTCCCTTCGTTAAAGTGCAGTAGTAGTCTTATTTCAACCAACCCAGAGGAAAGTCCCTGGTTACAAACTAGCTAGTAGTTTCTGATTAATTGAACCTCTTTTGCCCTTCCTACCGACTTGGGTTTGTTCACTAGAACCCAGAAGCTGCCTCAGTCCTCTGGGTTTTTAGCTTTTTAGCTGTCACTTATCATTTCTCAATAATCAACTTACTTCATAAAAGGCTACTTCTAATATGTAGTTGTGCCTTCTGTAGCATGAGTTTGGACTGTACAAAACTCTTAAATATGTATCAAAGCAGGATTGATACAGTTGTATTTGATATAACAAAGTTTATTAATGTTTCCTCTGTTTGTGTTATCTGTATGTTTCATTTATTATTTTTTCTTATTCCTATCTTTGGAACAGCCTGACTGGAATCAGTGCAGGTATCCATTGACAAACCTGTTCTTAACATTTCCTCCCAGAGATCTAGTTTTGAATTTTGAATTCCTCAGTTCAATGTGACATTAAGTCATATTAAATTTTAATTCACAGATATTAAGACCTTTGTAACGGGGAGCCACAAATGAGAGAAAACAAGAAGTTTGTCCAGGTTTGACTTATTTCACTTAATATGATGAGCTCTAGTCAGACACATTTTCCTGCAAAGAATAAAATTCCATTCTTAGTTATGACTGAATAAAACTCACAGTATTGTTAAAATTGAATAGCAGCCTCTGGAAGAAATACTGCATTGTTTATGGAAACAGTTAGATTCTAGAATACTGCCAACCCCCTTCAGCTAGAAGACAACAGATGGCCTCCCAGGTAGGAGCATGGCTCTGTATCCATGCTGGTTGCACCATCTGACTTTCTAGCATGACCTGTCATAGGTCTTGAGGGCCAAGAAAAATTGTGGATGGTAAATGGCTGCATAAAGTCTCAGATACTACTTATATTCAGAAGGTCATTGTTACCACTCTTGTCACCAGCTCATTGTGCCATTACATGACCACGATGCCTTTGTTTTAAACAAAAGTGCTAACAATTAAATGTCTACATGAACTTCTGCCTGTTCAAATAATGTTTAAGAAGTCATCCACTTTTTAAGCAATGCTACTGTTGCCTAAACATGAATTAGAGACCTCTCAAGAAATCAAGGCTCATTAATAATTCCGTAAAACATGCTGAATTTTTTTAAAGAAATGAATTGGCACACTTCCGTACATTAAAGCTATGTAATGCCAAATATATGTTTAGACAAATAGACATTGAATAAGGAGTTAGGTAGAAATATACAACTTCACAAAAAGATGGGCTGACTTTTCAAAGTTTTATCGTTCCTTCTGTGATAAAAGATTCATATAGTATGACCTATGAGAAAGTTTGAACCTGAGATTGATCAGCATCAAAGTTTAAATCTCCAAGCCTGTTCAGAGGATAGAGGGGTATCCCATGGTGATGTAGGCACTCAAATAAAATGTTTAGAAAATTGTACACAACAACTAACCTATTTATTTTTCACAGCTAAGACATTACACGAAAGGGTGTATGTGGGGTGGGGGAGCTTTCATAGATTGGAACAAATTTAAGTGGCTCATCAGCAAAATGCCCAACTTGTCTGAATTCTAACTTAAAAACCAGTTATTGAAGGATATTTATGAAAAATATCACACAGTTGAACACTGTGATAGTAAATACATTTACTCAATTATTTTTCTCTTGAGTGTGAATGTGACAGTGATTTTATGGATACATTTCAGAATTCTCTTTGTATACTTTAACAGTATATGTGGAAATGTTTACTAGTGAATTTATATATATATATATATATATATATATATTACATATAATTTGCTTCCATAATCCCCAGTTATTTGAAGCCAAGTAAAATATGGAAGGATAAAACGTGAAGCAGATGCCTTTAATCCCAGCACTTGAGAGGCAGAGGCAGGCAGATCTCTGTGAGTTCTAGGCCAGTCTGGTCTACAGAGCAAGATGCAGGACAGCGAGAGCTACACAGAGAAACCCTGTCTCAGAAAAAAAAAAGTGAAGCAGAAATGACACAATATTGCTGTTAATGGAGCTAAGTTATAGGCAAATTGGTGTTAATTATACTATTCCTTCTAATTTTGTACATGATTGAATTTTTGCAATAAAAATTTTAAATCAGAGAATAAGTTGGGCATTGAAACAGAAATAAGATGAACTTCCCAGTACCGCAGGGTATTTATAGTCCAGTGATATCTTTCTCTTGGGTTCCACAAGATAGCCTCAAAATCCTCGTCCTGTAAATTAAATTTGTACTGAGATTCTATTTGCAACCAAGATCTCTAATACAAAGAGGCAGCCAAGAGCATGCTAATGAGCTTCCCCAGTCTGTACATTAGAGAACTAAAAATGTCTAAACCTACTTTATAAATATCCTGCAAGAATTATGCTTTGTATAGCTATCATGGCTTCCATTCAAGTGCCAATCATTGTCTCAGACTAAATTTTATGGACTACATGTAGGTCCTATTCATAGTCTAAAATAAAATTACGTTAGTGTGAAACAACTAAAAAACTTCACAGAAGGAAGAGAAGGGTAAGAAATTTTTAATTTATATCAGTGATTTGACACAATTTATATTGAGTTTAAGTCAGTGATTCTTCACCGGTGGTAATTGTTCCCCCCGTATCTCCTGTTGTGTATAGGTATTTTGGTAGAGTTAGAGTAGAATGGAAAATGTTGGTCCATAGCTATCTGCTACCATCTTAAAACACACAGGCCAACTTCTTACCCTACTTCTTTGCCAAGAATTCTGTTTTAGTATATCCGTGAGGCTGGGCTAGGAGACGGCTCAGTGGGTAAGGCACTTATGGCACAAGTATGAAGATACAGTTTTAGATTCCCAGAATCCGTGGAAAGCCAGATGTCTTCGTTACTTTTCCATTGCTAGGATAAAACACTACAACGAAAGCAACTTATTGAAGAAAGAGTTTCCTTTTTCTCATAGAGTTCTGGGGGGTTAGAGTCCATGACAGTAGAGCAGAGCTAGTAGGTGGCAGGCTTCTGGAGCAGCAGCGAAGAGCACACATCTCAAACCACAAACAGGACGCAGAGAGACTGAACTCAAAATGGCACAGAGCCAACCCCCGTACTTCCTCCAGCAAGAACATACCTCCTAATCCTCATCAAACACCCATCAACTGGCAGCCAAATATTCAAAGGACCAAGATCTGTGGGGGCGTCTCCTTCACACCCCAACAATGGAAATGGTAGCATGCAATCCCAGCACTCATGTGGCAAGATGGGAGACAGAGAAAGGAGAGGCCCTGAAAGCTCATGGACCATCTAGCCTGGTAGACATTGTAGTGAACCGCAAGAGGTCCTACCTTGAACAGGATGGTAGGTAAAGACTAACAACCGAGGTGACCCTCTGACCGCCTCGCGTGTGTCATGGCATGCATTCACCTACATGCAGACACACGCACAAATGCACCTCTGTAATGCCAAGGTAGAGAAATTTAAACTTAACCTAATGTGCATGTTGTCTTTGTTCTGAGAGAGTTCTTGCTTTTCTCTGGTTTTCCTGTTAACCTGCAGTAAGTCTAATGTGAATCCATGACTAAATGTGAAGCACTAAGAATGTAGAATTCTGCATGCGCTGTGGCACTTCTTAATCTATTATTTATATATGAAAATATAGAAAGTAAACATGTTGGATTAAAATTTGGGAAATTGGTGTAGTATATTGCTAAAGAGATTAACCAATAGTGAATGCTTCTCTAGCAATCTAAAACTGTTATTTTTCTGGTATTAAAATTACATTTCTTCACTCATTTGTGGTCACTAACTCTTTGTTAGTGAGGTGAGTTAAATAATCATTTTTCTATCCATCAACATTACCAGCAATTACTATACTAGTTTTCAGCTGGGCTATAATACATTTTTTCCCCAAAAGAATGAAAAATGTGTATATTACATGTTCCTAATTGAAGTTATATAACATTCCCCATCCCCAGACAAGTGTATAGGAATGATTTCATATATCAGATAAGGCCCATGGAAAGGGATTTCCTATTATGATTGCTGTGATATATTCATTCATACATAGGATAGAAAATCTACTTTTCAGAAAGTATAGGTTTTTAGATTTTATTTTATGGGCCCTTGGCATTTTAATTTAGAAGAGTAAACTTACTTAAAACCCAAGATACTTTACATTTGTCTTTTGTGAATGCCTGCTAGAATTTGTAATCCTTCGTATCTTTTCAACTGCTGTACTTGCTTCATTTAGAAAGCAATGCATAGTGATAAAATGAAGCACAGGGATAGGAAATGGGCTCAGGCAACTGTAGTGCTGTATAAAAACAGCGTGTCATGTGACTACTTAGCTAGTGGTTTAAAAAAAAAGTGTATGACACTAACTGGTTGGAACCAACATAGTTGACTGAGATGACCACTAAAGGCCTCATTATAATGGCATTTCCTCATTTTCAGTCTTGCAAAGTTACCTGCTTTGTTGAGATAAACACATCCCCAGTCTTTGAGATCTCCTAAACCTTTCCCAGAAGCTCTGTTACTTCCGGGCCATTTCCACTTCTAATAAGGACCGAGTTATTTAGGATGAAGTCATACTCCAATGTGCTCACTTTTATCTTGATTAATTCTGTAAAAACCCTTTCTCCAAATGAAACACAAGGGATAAGGGCTAGGATGCTGGAGGGCTCTATTTCAGCCCTTATCACTCTGCCAATTAAATATTATTTTGACAAATACTGATTCCTGTTGTCAACAGTTGTTTAATTCATGCATGTTAACCATTTTTTGTTAAAGAAAAGAAATCTTAGTCTAAAATACTTCTATCTGTTGGAGATGTAGCCCAGTTGGTTGAATGATTACCTGGTGTTCCGGAAGCCTTATGACTGGTCTCTAGCACTGCATGAGTCAGGCATGATAGCAGAGGCCTATAATCCCAGCATAGGGAGATGGAGACAAAAGAATCAGAAGTTCAAGGCCACCTTTAACTACATGGTGAGTTCAAGACCAGCTTGGGGCATTTGAGACTGATTTTTTGTTTGTTTGTTTGTTTTGTTTTGTTTTTCGAGACAGCGTTTCTCTGTGCAGTTTGGGTGCCTGTCCTGGATCTCGCTCTGTAGACCAGGCTGGCCTTGAACTCACAGATCAGAGATCCACCTGGCTCTGCCTCTCCAGTGCTAGGATTAAAGGTGTGTGCCACCGCTGCCCGGGAGACTGATTTTTTTTTCCTTTCTGGATTTGATGACTTTTCAAAATAAGTTATTTTGTGGAAGCTCTAGTCTTGATAAACTGTCTTTATATGAACATCTTATTTCTGAACTCTGCTCAGGAGTTTGGCTGTGAATTGTGTTTGCTTTTCTTAGCTTTGGCATTGCTGAGGAACCTGAAATTGAAAAATCATCTCTAATCACTTCTAAGTTCGATAAGTTTCAAGCATTTTCCTTCAAAACAGTTTGATTCTACATCTTCTCTTATTCTCCTCTTAAGTCAAAGAAATTTCTAATTGCATCCCTCTTATCTTTTCATCTCCTTTATGCATTCCATCTATTTTGTATTTCTTTTTTCTGACCAAAAATTATCCCCATCATCTTGTTAACTCTGCTCTGAATCCTTAAAGTACATGTTGAATCTTACCTGATTTTTCAATTGTATTTGTTACTTTTCCTATAAAAAACGACATTTTCCCTGAAGCTCTATTCTCTGGTCATTTCCAGGCTTCAAACTGTGTGCACATAAAGGTCTGTACATACTGTGTATACATTGTGAATTGAGAGATATATCTGTCTTCCACTTAGACTTTCATAATGATGTGTAAAGTCAAGTTCAAATTTAAAAATCTTGGACTTTTTATATATGCATGCCTGAATGATGGGAAACAAAGAGAGAGCCCCTCCCCAGCCCCAGGGTCCCATTTTGGCTTATTTTTCCTACACACCATATTTCCATCCCATAATATAAAGGATTTTTTCACTTGTATGTGGGTATTACCTCCATTCATCCAAGTGCCATCTTTGCCTATAAAATGCTGTCCCTAGTCTCAGACTGCCTTCAGACAACCAACTGGGGAAAAGCTACAAGCAAGCCTTGAAATGGGTCAAGGTCATATGTGCAGGAAATGGGGGCTCATATGTACCAGGAACATGCCAAGAAAGAGGTTGAGATTCCAATTCACAGCTCTTCATGGAGTCATACTCATTACCCTACAAAGATGAGTGGGACTGGAGGGGAGCACTTCAAGCCCTCCAAAATACAGGATTGGGCCTGGACCTCCCATGCTAATCAGGTTCCATTATTGCTGTTGATGATTTTCTGGAAGCAGAAAGATTCCCATCTGTTCTTTCTACGTGCAGGGGCTTTTCCTGAGCTCATTAATATATGAAGATATGTGTGCGTGTGTGTGTGTGTGTGTGTGTGTGTGTGTGTGTGTGTGTATGTATGTGTGTGCATGTGTGTGTGTGTGTGTGTGTGTATTCAGTAGTATCTCTTGGTTTTACCCATTTCTATCCATTCTCACCATTAAGGACTCACTCAGCCTGTTTATTCTGAACCATTGCTACTGCAGAAGTTCTTTGGCGAGTCTTCTTCCCTAGCCTACTAGAAGCCATTTCCATGTTATTCACTGTTATCAAAATGAGATGCAAATGTCTAACGTGGTGAGCAAAGGCATCTGTGATATCACTTGCCAGTTTTCTTAGCTTATTGTACATACATCTTTTTCTACTCTGTGACCCCCTCTCTTCCTTTTCATACGATAGCTGCATTTCTCTGGGTGCCTTGTTCTATGAAGACTCTCTGTCAAGCTGGTGAACTTCTCTGTACCCTTCATTATACAATGAGGCACTGTCCTCTGAGCACTTCTAAAACAACCCATTATTCATCCCTTATTACATGTTTGTCTCCCCCTGCTGGACTACAAAGCACCTGTTGGTATTATAGCCTTTAAGGCTAGTATTCATTGAGAGCTACACATAAGCTCTCAGTAACTCGTTTTAAACAAGCAAGAGGCCAAATTCTATCTTGTTGTCTGATCAGTCCTACAGGAGTGTATCACTGTCTGTTAAATTCTTTCTTATAGGATAGTGTAGGATAATGCAAGGTTTAAGACAAACTCATTCTAAGTACAGTTGAGTTCCTTAGGACTTCTACCATAAAGAATTGGGAATGGCTTTGTAATGAAGCCAGTCTCTACAAACTCCCCTGAGG
>CABHPH010118646.1:0-27983 GCA_902168325.1 Peromyscus nudipes | reverse complement strand
ACACACACACACACACACACACACTTCAGCACACTTCTCTGCTAGCACACAGGAGCAAAGGTGGCAGCCTCACCACAAGTGTGAGACCAGCCTTCTCTGTGCAGCGAGTTCCAGGCCAGCCAGTACTGCATGGTGAGACCCTGCCTCCAATGCCAGCTATTTGAAGACTAAGGCAGGAGAATTGCTGAGTTCAAAGTCAGACTGGGCTGCTTAATGAGTTCCGAAGCAGTTAGGGCCACATAGTGAAACTCCATCTCAGAACACCCAGACCAAAAGGAAACAAAGAAATATATACACATAATATCTAAAAGTGTGAAACAGTTCGATATTTTAAACAGCTTTAAAGTTTGCTATTCATTTTCAATCAAATACCTGTGCTTCATTGGATCTGTTGAACAATTTACAAAATGAGATACAATACTAATAAGAGTCATCAAGTTGGGGCTGCAGAGAAGACTGTTAAGAGCCCTGGCTGCTCTTCCAGAAAGCCTGAGTTCAATTCCCAGCACTGTGCTTGGCAGTTCACAACCCTCTGTAACTCCAGTTCCAGGGGATCTGACGCCCTCTTCTGGCCTCAGCTAGCACTTCGAGCTTGTGGTGCACAGACATACTTGCAGGCAAGAGAACCATACACATAAAATAATAACATAACATTTAAAAGATTTGTAAAGTTGAGACTTAATGAGATGAGTGTTTGGCTGTGAAATTATTGAATACAAGTGTGGGAGTGTAGCTCAGTGGTAGAGCCCCTGACTAGCATGTGGGCGGCCCTGGGTTCAATCCCCGGCACCGGAGGAAAATAAACAAAAACCGATGGAGTGAAAAAGGCACACAAGCCATCACGCCTTCTTGATGACTTTTAGAAGTTTGCAGGTGACGTCATGCTGCGTGGGGCCGGCTCTGTGAGCCCAAGGACCACGTCCTTAGGGAAATGTAGACACTTGAGGGACAGAGAGAGCCATTGTGAGAACTTGTTGAGGAACTGACAAAATGGGCTTCTGTGTGGAGTCCCCAGGAGCATTGTGTCTGGTGACTGTGCAGTCTATTACCTTTACGTATTTCTATCTTATTACACTTAAAATTCTTGACAATCCCTTCTGTCTTTGGCAGCTGTGAGGCTTTGTCCCATCCCATGGAAAAGCCAGCTTACTGTCCAGACTGACCTTTCAGTGCGTGAGCACCTTGTCCCCTGCAATAAGGCACACTTTCCCCAGAAGGGCAGGGATTTAAAGCCCTGTGGCAGTGTGGACAGGAGTCTGCTCTCTGAGGGTTTAGCTTTTCCCTCTTTCTCCTAGGTTCCTTAAAGAACAATGGGTGGTGCTGATTGCTGTGCGTCCACTTTGGGGGTTTCAGTGTGGACACTCCCCTTTTCCTGCAAGCTCAGCCCCTGCCTGGGCTGATGTCACCTGCTGAGACAGTGTTACATGCTTTGAGGCTGCCTGGTTGACCGTGGGTAGGGTTACCTCACAGTTCTAGGACAGTCCCTTGGGGGACTAACCTTGGGCTTCCATCCCGCTGAAGTTGTGCTTTGACACCGCACCTTGGTCTATCATGGGGAGTCTTCACAAAGCCAAACAAGCAGCCGAAGAAAGGATCCAAAAGAAATGGGCGCCCTGTAGCCTCCTACCTCTCTCGCCTTCTTATCTAACCAGATGATCACTTCCTTTGTGAGCGCTCCTTCTACCCTTCCTTATGTGCCCAGCCAACTCAGTGACACAGTCTCTTCTATCAGAATAAGGAGAGAAAGGTGGAAAGGGTTTAAGTAAGTTCATCTTCAAAGCAACCGCATGTTTTCAGCCTCACCCATAAAATCCCACCTGTAGGCCTGACTACGTTTTGAATTTCAGGTTGTTGGACTATCTGAAAATTTAATGGTGACTCCTTTGTACAGTGTTGTTGTAACTGAATGGGCTGAACCATCACAAATGTTCTTATCTTTGGTAGACCCGGGTTGAGCCTGAGAAAGAAGGGGGGTGAGGGGAAGGAGAAGAAAGGGCAGAGGGGAGGGGAAGAGGGAGAAAGGAGCAAAGAAAGGAGGGAGGGAGGGAGGAGAGGGAGGGAGGAGGGAGGAAGGACAGGGAGGGAGGGAAGGGGGGAAGAAGGAAGGAAGGAAAGGAGGGAGGGAGGAAGGAAGGAAGGAAGGACGGACGGGCACTCCTAAGGAAACATACGTCAGTTAGGAAGATGGGGGTGACTCAGTGAATAAAGTATGCAGGCTTGAGGATGAAGTGCCAGTTGTCAGAACCCACACACCAACACTGTGAAGTGAAGACAGGGGATCCCCAGAGCAAGCTAGCTAAGTAAAGTAGCCATAGTGTCAACTTCTGCATTCTGTTGAGAGACTCTTCCACAATGACTAAGATGAGCACTATCTAGAAGAGTCCTACCATCAACCTCAAGTCTCCATGCGCATATGCACACATGTCCATATACATGCAAACACACATAAACACATGTGCATCACATACATAGGCCCCCCACAAGGGAAACCTAAGTGGCAGCAATTTTGTGTATTCATAGTTATTTTGGTGTAAGTGGATGAATCTCCTTTTAGGAAAGTCGAGAAGCAGTTCATGGCCCTCATGACCAGGAGGACCTCGTGAGTCACTTCACCTTGTCACACCTGTGAATGTTGACAAGCTCAGTGCTTCTGTGTGAACCTGCCGACCGTCACCATGACCTTCCATCTGTCTTACAGGACTGCCAACCAGACTCCCAGAAATCATGCTGGTGGGATCCCAGTCCTTCTCGCCTGGAGGGCCCAACGGCATCATCCGAAGCCAGTCCTTCGCGGGTTTTAGCGGCCTGCAGGAGAGGCGGTCCAGGCAAGTGCTGGGTGCTCCTCCTGGGGTGAAGCAGAAAGAAGCAGGGGCACTGATGTGTGTGCCTCACCAACATACATGTGTGTGGCAGTTAATGTCTCCTTCATGGAAAAGATAACACACCCAGAATTAAGCACTCTCATTTTTATCACTTAGAATTCCTTGTGCAAAGACGTCTAAGGGTTTAGAATAAGCTAGTCGTTTACGTGTATACATACACATACGTAAATGGCTAGCTTATCCTAGCTGTTATGAGCGGTCGTGTCCTCACTTTGGGGGACATGACCACTCCAAGGTGTGATTGAGGGGAAGGTTTTTAATGTAGATATGAGAGAGAGAGGACAGCCAGTGGCATCTGGAAGCGTCCAGAGCTTAGAGAGAAAGTAGTATAGTGAACATGGCCAGCAGGGTGAACACGGCCATGGGGCAGGTGTGCGGTCAGGGGAGCGAGAGAGGAGGCCAAGAAAGGGGCAAAAGGAGGACCGAGAAGGTGCATGGCTGAAATGGCAGGGCTATGTAGGAATCAGAAGCTAGGGGAAGGGAAGCCCATGAGATGGAAAAGTTTAGGGCTGGGAGCGGGTGAGAAGAGCCAGGGTGCTGGTGTGGACTCTGTTAGCAGGTGCTTTGTGCTGAGAGCCTGGAGGTCAGCATGCACTTCGGTATGCTGATAGGTACCACAGTTAGCCATGGACCTGAGAATGTAGACTCCCGCTGCCTCACTCCCAACCCCCTTTAAAGCACACTTTCCTTTACCTTCCTGTTTGGGAGACTGTATTTGGTATGAAATTATGCAGTGGATGAAGACGATGCCTCACAGAGTGACTCTGGGGAGCTGATATTATTCAGGTGGGGGTTGGGACATTAGCCCCTCCTTTGCCCAGAATCTCCCCTCTCATAACACCGAGGAAGTGCAGAGAGTGAATGAGTAATAAGCAAGGAAAGCCATCTTTGGTTTGGCCGCTGGATGACACTCTCCCTTTCCAAGGGAGCTCCAGGTTTAAAGACAGGTTCTGTCTCAAAAAAAAAAAAAAAAAGAAGAAGAAAAAGAAGAATGATAAAGAATGATACCCAAAAGTCAGCTTCCGGCTTCTGTGCACCTGTGCACACACATGCACTAACAACACCTGCACACACACTCACAGACCCCACATGCAAAAAAACAAAATGAAAAAAATTAAAGTAAAATCAGATAAATAATACTTCAAGGAGAGCTCTGAGTACAAGCTACATGTGTTTTTGTTTAATGCCCTAGAAAATTAGCTATTTGTCATGTTTTGGCACTTTACCCAAAAAGGTGTCATTCATATCCTACTGAGGTACATAAGTTTGTATCTGTTACTATGCAAAAAAAAAAAATTTCCTTTGGTTGGATATAACTTCTACCTGTTCATTGTTTCCACCTGGAACCATTTATCCCTGGCTCCCTGTGAGCTAAACTACAAGGGCACCCTCAAAAGGCACACAACCCAAAGCTAAGCTATGCCTCCAGGGTAGCCTCTGCTCAGCGAAGCTTTCAACAAACATCAAGAAGCTGAAATGTGCTCAGTTGGGATCTGTTGCTGTCCAGGGCCATGTTACCTTCCTCCAGCGCACTAGGATGAGGGCAGGAAGATTTCAAAGGCAGTTCCCTGGTGGGTCTCTTTGATGTCTGAGACTCACAGTCTTCTTTCTCTTTCTTTAGATGTAACTCCTTCATTGAAAATGCCTCTGCTCTCAAGAAGCCTCAGGCCAAGCTGAAGAAAATGCACAATTTAGGACACAAAAATAACAACACTCCCAAAGAGCCTCAGCCGAAGAGAGTAGAGGAGGTCTACAGGGCCTTGAAAAATGGACTCGAGTAAGAACAATGGAGTTGACGATGCACTTGGGGCAAGGGGGCCTTTTTCCTTTCTAAAATAACCCTTTTCCTTTTTACAAGCTAGTAATCTTAAGAAAGCAGTTCTGAAAACGGCCGTGTGTGCCACTGCTATTTTCTTCTGTTTGTTTTTGAGGCAGAGTCTAATGCAACTCAGGCTGGCCTTGAACTCTCTATGTAGACAACAATGACCTTGCAGTTCTGATCCCATCTCCACTTGTCAAGTGATGGATGGGGTCGCAGAAGGAAAAAAGCATGTCAGCATACTTTGCTGGGTGTTTCCTTCTTGTTTTATAATTGAGGCAGCTTTTAGACTCACAGATGGGAGATGGGTTGGGATTGCACATCGTATCCATGACATTGAAGCAGGCTTGACACAGTGATGTGCTTACAGCTAACTCCCTCCAGGGTTGGACTTCACTTAGACAATAGTGGACAGCCATAGCTGTACTAGAGATTGCCAAGAAAGGGTTCTCAACCTGGTGGAGTAGATCATACCTGTAATTCTACCCAGCACTCAGGAGGCCAAGACAGGAGGATTATCAAAAGGTCAAAGTCAGCCTGAATGGCAGAGTATACAACCTGCCTCAAACATACACACATGCAAACACTCTGTAAAGGGGTCTGAAACCTTCCTGAATGTGCTATAAGAACAATTTGTCCAGAAGATAGCTTGCCTAGCATTTGGTAAGGCACCTGCAGTCCCTACTACGTGACAAAACTGTGTGACCCCGGTCCTGTCTAACTCTTCCCTCCCAGGTGACTTTTCATTTCTGGATTTTCACCCTCACAGGGGCACTCCCCTCATCTCTCTCCCTCTCTTCAAACTAGACAAGATCAAATGCAGCTACTAGTGCTTCCAGATGCTCCCCAGCCACAGAGCAAAGTTTTGATTCTCTTTTCAAGAGGAGAGAGAGGCAGGTGTCTCACTCTGTATCCCAGGCTAGCCTGGGAGTTACTACGAAGCCCAGGCTGGCCTAGAATACATAATAGTCCTGCTTCAGTCTCCCATGCACTGAGATTATTAGTGTGAGCCGCCGCCTGACTCCCTCTCAGAAGGTAAAGGTCAGCAACTGCCCAAATCTCTCCTGGAGTGAGAGCTCACCACGATGTCTTCCCTTTGCAGTGAGTACCTGGAGTTTCACCAGACGGAGCTGGACAAGCTGACCACTCAGTTAAAGGATATGAAAAGAAACTCTCGCCTGGTAGGTTCCTCTGACCATGAGGATGCTGACACAGGGTGGGGTGTGGGAGTTTCCTCTCCTCGATTACCAGAGGAGGAGCGCGGAGGAGAGGAAGGCTTAAGAAAAACAGATACAAGGAGCAAAGCTAGTGCCAAATCCTGGCCTACGATTTGGAAGGAAGAAGAGCTGAGCTTGGTGGCTCACACCTGTAACCCGAGCAGGAGGAAGGCTGAGGCAGGAAGAGGGCCAGCCTGGGCTATCGTATAGGGAGACCTTGTCTCACAAAAACAGCAATCATAATAAAAAGGAAAAGTTGATTTTCTTTTAAATGCTTTATTCTTAATACTTCTGAGTATGCTCTACGTGTTTAGGTAGATATACTTCATAATGAAATAAAGATGATAAAGATGGTTTTTGAAAATTCCCCTACGTGGTGCTGGAGCAGTTAAGCGCACTGGCTGCTCTTCCAGAGGTCCTGAGTTTAATTCCCAGCACCCACATGGTGGCTCATGATCCGATGCCCTCTTCGGGTGCACAGACATGCATGTGGACAAAGCACTTATATACATAAAATACATAAATAAATCTTTAGAAGAAAACTCTAAGCAATATAACAAAATGATGTGTTGCTGTTTTCCTAGCACCTCCTTAATACATTCCCAATTCAGAAACAAGAACGTTTATTTGCTTTATCTCCAACTTGTAAATATAGGTCAGTGTCCTACTTCGCTTCCTATGGCTAGGACGAACACCACAGCCAAACGCAACTTGCAGGGGGGTTTGTTTCAGCTTACAGGCTCTCCTCCATCAGAGAGAAGTCAGGGCAGGAACCTGGAGGCAAGAACGGAAGCAGAGGCCATGGAGGAACACTGCTTTACTGCCTTCCTCCTCATGGCTTGCTCAGCCTGCCTTCTTATAGTACTCAGGACCTCATGTTCAAGAGTGGCAGCGCCACACCAATCATTAATTAAGAAAATACCCCACAGACTTGCCTACATGCCAACCTGGTCGTATTTTTTTTTTAAACTGACATTCCCGCTTCTCAGATGACCCTGGCTTGTGTCAAAAACTAACCAGCTCAGCCAGTGGCAGGGAAGGAAGAGAAGAAGGTCACTAAGCAGCCAGAGCGAGATCACCTTTGAGCCCCATTAGAATCCATGCTGCATGGTAAACATCCTCTATTCGGATGAATTTGTGAGGGCTGATTTTGTTCATACCAAAGTGTTATTTATCACACCTTAACCTTTGAAGGCAGCAGAAAACCCCAGGCAGTCTGCATTGGTAGACCTGGCAGCTGTGTGAGAACATGTTTATCTTCTGCTTCGTTGGCAGGCAGACTTTGCTGGGGTTTCTTTATGAACCCTTAAGCTGCTGAGAGACCACAAGAGCAGGGTGCAGTTGTAGAGTCGCAGAGGTCAGGCGACGGTGGCTCTTGAGAGTACTCCAAATAACCCTGAGTTTTACTCATTAAAAGCAAATACCAAAAAAAATCCAATAGCATTTGGTGGGGCTGGTGATTCCTTCAGGCAATGTAGAAATGTGAGCTGAGCAGCTTATTAAAGCAGACAGCATTTCTCCGGACGATGTGTTGTAACCAGGGGCTCTTCTTTTCATTTCAGGGTGTGCTGTATGACCTAGACAAGGTAGGCTATCTGTGTTGGGGTGCTGCTGAAAGATGAAACTCTGTGCTCTGAGCAGATGTCAGTAAGAGGCCCTTTGGGGGACAGTGAAATTCCAGATAAAGGATGATTTTCTCATCTTGGGAAGAGAAATCCATTTTGGTTTTTTGTTCCATGAAGAGGATGAGTGAGCATCAGCTTTTGAGTATGAGACGCCTCTGATTGGAAAATGCTACAATTGTTTATGGGCCACTAAAATGTATATTTTTCCACTATATAGTCCATATATAATGTAATGTTTCAAAAAATATATTATAAAATAGAAAGAAATTATTCCAATTGAATCTAGTTCTTTCTTTTCATGTAAAATGTATATATTCTTACTGACAACATTTTTCAGGCCTTTTAGAAGTGAGATTTTTGTGTGTCTTCCTTTTTAGCTGTGCACAATGTCACTCTCCATGCTGTTCTATATATACGTAGCTTTATTTCAATGCCAATCGTGGTATATTCTTCCATGAAGATATTTTAAAGGGCAATTAACGCAAGTATATGTTACAACAATATTTAGAACTCATAGGGCTGGCATGAGCAGCTGTATCTGTGAGCCCAAACCAATGGCTACCTGCCGCAGGGGCAAACAACGATTACAAAATGTTTCAGACACAATTCAGTGTGCAAAAGGCTCAGTTTAGAACAAACAAAAAATGAGACTGCTCCACCAGAAACGGAGTGGATTGGCCACCCCGGTGTTAAACGTGGGGTGACTATAATTAGTTCAAGCTCATCTCTCGTGACCGTCAGTGTTTTGAAAAATATTTTCAAAATTAACATTACAGCAACCCTAAAATAGTGGCCAGGGTGGGAGGAAAGAGGAAGTAGTAAGAACTGTATTTCCGGGACTTGTGCGGAGGACATGCTAATGAGGTTGCTCTTGCAAGCCTAATCAATTGCACTGTGAACGGCTGCACTTTTTTCAAGCTTCTCCTTTTAATTCCAGCAAATTAAAACGATTGAGAGATACATGCGACGGCTGGAGTTCCACATCAGTAAGGTAACCAACGCTGTCTTTGTGTCCGTGTTTCTGCCTTCAGTTACTGCCCAGGGCAAGCCCACCCAGAGTCGAGCGGGCCCAGTGAGCCTTTAACATTTAATAGATACCTAAGCTGAACATAGAAATGCAAGCCTTGGGGATGAGAAATGACTCGGTGGTTAAGAGCACTGGCTGCTCTTGCAGAGGACCCAGGTTCAGTTCCCAACCTCCACATGGTGGCTCACAGTCAATTGTAACTCCAGTCCCAAGGGATCCCACATCTTCTGGCTTCCATGGGTACCAGGTGTGAATGTGGTACACAGACATGCATGCAAGCAAAACACCCCATTCACATAAAATATAAATAAATAAAATTTCAAAGAAAGACAGGAATTAAGTAAGGAGGTTGGGGGGGAGGGAGGGAAAAAGGGAGGAGGGAGAGAGGGAGGGAGGGGGGATGGAGATGGGGAGAAAAAAGAATGTGAAACCTGATCATTTGTCGCTGTTGGGACTGCACTGTGATAAATTTGAACAACTTAATTTCAGTTTCTCTGCTATTGATCTATGACTTCACAAAATTGTTTTCAGTAAATAACCTCATTTTTAATTTTTAAATGCTTAATCCTGGGGCTAGAGAGATGTCTCAATGGTTGAGAGCACATGCTGCTCTTGCAGAGTTCAATTCCCAGCACCCACATCCCTTGGCTCACAACTACCTATAACTACAGCCCCAGGGGATCTGATGCCCTCTTCTGGCTTCCAAGGGCACCTGCACTCGAGTACACATGCCCACACATCACACAGTATATATGCACATAATTAAAAATAAAAATTTTAAAAAAAAGGCTGAATCCAGGCCTACGGAAATGGTTCGGTGGTTCAGAGTACTTGCTATGTAACCATGCAATCATGAGGAGCAGAGTTTGGAACCCAGCACCCAGGCCACAAGCTGAGTACCCCCCAAATGCCTGTAACCCCAGTTCCAAATGGGGCAAAGACAGGAAGGTGGCTGGGGCTTGCTGGCCTTCAATTTAGCTGAGAAAACCTGAGCTACACGTTCAGGGAGAGACCCCTCTTGCTTCAAAGGAATAGGTTGAGAGTGATAGAAGAAGACAGCTGGCGCCATCTGCTGGTGCCTTCTACACACACACACACACACACACACACACACACACACACACACACACACGAATAAAATATCAACTCCAAAATTTGTAGGTATCATCTGTTGACAGTGCTTCTTAAAGTGATAATAGCTTTGCATTCTACAAGTTTTTTCTTTAATAGAAAACCAGGACCTCTCCCAATGCTTATTCCACATGCAGAGGGCTCCTGTGTTCATTGTCTAACTCCACAGTCCAGCACAGACCTACAGATTTACCCAAGTGTGCACCCACTTCTCTGTCTCCCCTCCACCCCCATACCTCCCTTTATCTTTCATTTTGTTTTGTTTTGTTTTGGGTTTTTTGTTTGTTTATTTGTTTGTTTGTTTGTTTGTTTGAGGCAGGACCTCAATGGCCTGGAACCCACAACCCTCCTACCTCAGCCTCCCAAGTGCTGGGATTGTAGGCGTGTGCCACTATGTCCAGCTACCTGAGTCCGTGGAAACAATCCCAGTGGTAGCCTCAAAGACACAAAAGGGCCTTTTTTGGCTTATGTAATCTGGAAACATGATTCAAGCAAAATCTGCTTTGAAACAAACAAACAAACATGTCCCATAATGCTGAAAGTAAGTGACTGGTCTAAAGGACTCACCCTTGGCAAGATTCTGCTTCTTGGAGACAGAAATACAGTGTGTCTTTAAGGGCATGACAACGGCCTGTGGGACTTCTCTCAAGCATGACGGTTACTTATCTTTTTCCTGTTTGGGCTCTGGCAGGTAGACGAGCTTTATGAAGCCTATTGTATCCAACGGCGCCTCCAAGATGGTGCCAGCAAAATGAAGCAAGCATTTGCAGCATCCCCCGCCAGCAAGGCTGCCCGGGAGAGTCTATCGGAGATTAACCGCAGCTACAAGGAGTACACGGAGGTAAACCCTGCAGTCTCTTCCCATGACTGGATCTGACCTGTTAGTCACTGCCAGAAAAAGGCAAGCAGCGGCACACAAGCCCATTGCAGACTCTAGAAGATACACACAAATGCAGCCAGGCCTGCTGGCACAGGCCTGTAATCCCAGCCTCTCAGGAAGTTGAGGCAGGGGCATTGCAAGTTCAAGACTAACTTGGACTACAGTGTGAGTTCAAAGCCAAGCTGGGCAGTTCAGTGAGATCATGGCTCAAAATGCAAACTAGAACAAGAAAGAAAAAGTAAAAAGAGAGCTAGGAAGAGCTAGCAAAGGGGAGAACCTTTTTTTCCCCGGAAAACAAAAGGCCCCCCCCCTAGTATGGGGGGGGGGACTGCAAGCAAGCAAGACAGTGGTGGAATTGTCTAAACTAAGCCATGAGGCCTAACATTTCATCATTTAAATTCACTTCCAAATACCGTAGTGTGCCCTGAAGGAAGAGTAAACCCCATGTTAAGATGTCAAAGAACCATGAACAGAAATGCATCTTCCTGGTTTCTGACAGTCCCTGAGGCCCAAGCATCGGACAGGGAGGTTTTCACCCCTCTAGGGGTGAACTAACACTAATGCATGCCCTTGATGAACGGGCTGAATTATTAAAGCTACATGGCTCACTGTTCCTGGAGACTTTCTTCAGAGATCAAATGTCATCTGTGGAGTCATGGATCGAGCAGGCTCTGGTGGACAACCGTAGAGCCAAGCGTCTGTCTTAGGGTCCCTTTATGCCGGAACCATAGAGCTGCCCCTTGTCTGAACCAAGTCTTGCTCCTTTCACGATTTAACATTAGGTTCTTCTTTGCCTAAATCCCCTTTTCAGAAGAATATGTTTAATTCATAAAATAATCTCAACACTTGGAGGCTAAAACAGGAGAATTACAGCAGATTTGAGACCACCCTGGGCTGCATAATGACTACCAGGCCAGCTAGGTCTATATAGCAAGAACTTGTCTCAAATAAATAAATAAGGGCTATGGAGATAGCTTGGTCATTGTTGGAAGAGGGCACTGGATCCCCTGTAGCTGGAGTTACAGGTCGTTATGAGTCACAGTGTAGATGCTGGGAACTGAACCTGGATCCTCTGGAAGAACAGCCTGTGCTCTTAACCACTGAGCCATCTCTCCAGCTCTATGACCTGCTTTTTTGAGCACTCCAAAATTACAGGATCCAACAATAGCCCTAATAAGCACTACCGTTTCAAAGCAGGGAAATCATGAGTGATTTCAGCACACCCGTAATTGCTGCAGCACGTCTCAGAGTATTTCCACACATGTGACAGTGTTCATTCCTGGTTGCATCCATGGGAAGTTCTGACCATGGGTGACTTTGGTTGTTAACCTCGTGGCCCCTGGGTTCTTGAGACAGTAGTAGCAGTCCCAACGTGCCTGATGACACATCTGTTATGTCTAGCAACTGTCCCTTTGTAGAGAGGTCCCAGACTCCGAGGAAGCAAGCTGTTTGTAGTGCTGAGATTTTTTTTTCAAAGCTTTCAAGCTACTTCCGAGCTCAGACCTGAGGAAATGCTTCTCAGCTTCGCTAAGCTCTCTGAAGTACTGAGACCTTGCGACAGAACAGGTAAAGCCATTTTCTCCATGTCCCACAAGAGTGAAGGTGCCGAGCAGAACAAAGAAACAACTAGGAAATGGAGCCTCAGACCTTCCTAATGCTCCCTGAAGCCTTGCTTGTGTCTGCGCTCACATGGGGGCCTCGCTTTTGTCAGAACGGGTGTGGTTAGGCATTGTAACCTTCAACCTCTCATTCCTTTGGCACCACAGTGAGGAGGGGAACACCTACTAGGTCCAGGGGGGCATTCTGGGCTTCATGACATGGCATTAGGACGTCTGCCTCACTTGAGCAGAATCGAACTCCTATGCTAACCCCCCCAAATGTTTGTATGCCTGTGTGTGTTTGTGTGTGTGTGTGTGTGTGTGTGTGTGTGTGTGTGTGTGTGTGTGTGTGTTGTAAAGAGGCAGGTGTGGAGACCAGATGAATACCTCATCCATTTTGTTAGGTTTTGTTTGTTTTGTTTGGAGACAGAACTTCTCACTGGCCTGGAACTCTCTCAGTAGGCTAGGCTGGCAAGCCAACAAGCCCCAGAGGTCAGCCTCTCTGCCTTCCTTGTGCTGGGATTACAAGCACATACCACTATGCCTGGTTGCTTTTTTCTTTCCTTCTTTTTTTTTTTAAATTAGCAAATAAAAGATATGTGGGGGGGGATATAACATGTTGTTATGAAACAGGCACACACTATAGCATGGCTGACCTGCTCATTTAACCTAGAGTATGGATCTCTTCCTATGTATTGGGTATGACTGATTCCTCTATCACAATAATACTGCTTTTTCATACAGTCTGAGTCTGTTCTTATGGAACATCCCATATTCTGTATTTGTCTGACTCTTTTGATATCATTTAATTTGTTCACCTAAGCTCCAACTATCCGGTACACCAGAAGCCTTGCTTCGCATGTCTCGGAGGCTGTACTGTGTTACTCATAGCAAACAGGAAAATGCCTTCTGTTCATGCTGTCACTGTTGAAATGCCTTATGCTTTGAGCTGCAGTGTGGAGCGTGGTGGATCTAACACCATCTCCTCTGCTCTTCCAGAACATGTGCACCATTGAAGCAGAGCTGGAGAGTCTGCTGGGAGAATTCTCCGTCAAGATGAAAGGTAAGCTGTCCAGAACTTCCTGAGAAGGCATGCTGTTTGTGTTTTCTTTGCAGGGACATAGGATCACCCCCACGCTCCCACTCACGTTGGTTTGTGGATGAGACTCTTGAATCTTGCCTTTACACTTGAAAATGGTGTTTACTGTAGGACTGTGTCAAATGGGCACAAGAATAGAGTGAGCCAAACAGCAAACCCTCCCAGTCCATCCCCCAGAGTCAGTAATCACCAAGACTCTGTTGCATTTTCTTTTCCCTCTGATGAACTAGAAAACTCCAGAGGAGTGAAACCCAAGTATGTCAGCCAGTGCCTGTAAACTTCAGTGAGCAGTTCGGAAAGAATAGGGCCACTTCTTATGTAACCACAGTGCCGTGTCCTGTTGTCCCAATATCACATCTAACAAAATTAACAAGCCTTTGTTATTAACCTAGTTCGTTTGCAGCTATCCCAGCTGTCTCAAAAATGCTTCCTACAGTTGCTTTGCTTTAATTAGGACTTACACGAGGTCCGTGTATTATAACTAGTTGTCAGACGGATCCCTTTCATCTAAGGCAAACCCCTTTCTACACGCTAGACTTGCCTGTTGGCTTCTTTGCGCTGCCGTTTATTCATCTGTTAATTTATCTACTTAGGATATTTTCTTTTTTTTCTAAGACAAAAGTTTTCTCAAACTGGTCTCAAACCCAAGGCAATCCTCCTGCTGCAGCCTGCCATGCACCGGGAATATAGGCTTGTACCACTCTACCTGGCTTGCTGCCACATAAATCATTTCATTTGTTCCTTCTCTCCCATGTTTCTGTGAGCCTGTGATGTTTAGTACAGAATGTTCTCATCTAGAGGCATCGTTGATTTAGAGTACAGCATCTTCAGTGTAAAAAGGAAGCCTGGTTTCAGAAAAGAGAGCTCCACCTAGATGTGGTCAGACTTACATGGCAGTGTCCACAGTGGCCCTCAGGGCTGTGGGACACCACCGTCACTGCCAGTCCTTTGCTCTCCCATGGTTTGGCCCATTTGACTGTAGCTGAGCAGGCTGGGCCCTGCAGTCCTTCCTCTGGTTTTTGGCTGCTTGGTCAACAGTTTGACCCCTGGATTGCTAAGGAGGATTATTACCTTACCTACTTTCAGCAACAAGGAGAGTGGAAAGGGGAGACTCCCGTTCAAAGGGCCTCAGGGTGGGGGTAGAGAGATGGCACAGTAGTTAAGAACACTAGTGGTTCTTGAAGAGGACCTGGGTTCGGTTCCCAGTGCCTACATGGCAACTTACAGCTGTTGGTAACTCCAGTCCCAGGAGATCTGATGCTCTCTCCCGACCTCCTCAGGCAGCAGGCACGCATGTGGTGCACAGACATATATGCAGCCAAAACACCTATGCTGGATATCTTCACCTTTCTAACTCTGTAGGTCCATTTGCTTCCACTCGGGTCTCCACCTGAGTCAGGGGTTCAAAACCACTCTGGACCCACCCACCCTCTCAGCAGTTCAAAATCTATACAGCCAGGATGGGGATTCTAAAGGTCTCTTTAAACTTTCGGGATGATTCTGTCAGCAGCCTGGTTCCTTGCGGGCTAGCATACAGAGTCAAGTGACTTCGTCACTGTTAACACGAGGACAGCCCATGTCCCATGGCATACAGAGAGGGAGGTCACCTACCACTGTTAACACGTGGACTCCCCATGCCCTGTTTCTGGCGTTCATTGCTATCAGGTGTTTCCATTCTTGATTAGAGGGATAATTTTATATGTGGAAGCTAGCAGCCAAGAGATGTTAAATGACTTCTCACAGGTCCCACAGCGAGCTGATGTCAGACTTGAAACTAAATTCCGGGTCCTGGCTCCGAGGTTACTCTTCTCATCTGTGTAGCGAGTACCTGACAAAAAGCAGCCTTGGGGAGAAGGGTTTACTGCGGTTTGTGGTTTGAAGGGCGAAAGTTGGCCATGGCAGGGAGGGTGGAAAAGAGCCCGTGGCTTTGGGGGCCCGCAGCTGAGACTTCTCAAATTCCCCGGGACCAGGAAGCAGAGAAAGGACAGTGCTGATGCTCAGCTCACCTCCCTGTTGTTGTTGTTGTTGTTGTTGTTGTTGTTGTTTTAATTCAGTCCAAACCCCCAGACTGCAGGATGTGGCCACCCACCTTCAGGGCGGCTCTTACCTTCTAAATTAATTGACCCTGGAAGCACCCTCACAGACACACCCGAAGGGTTATGCCTCGCTAATTCTCAGGGCCCTTGCCTGCCCGCCTGCCTGCCTACCTACCTTTCTTCCTTCCCTTCCTCCCTCCCTCCCTCCCTCCCCCTTCCTTCCTTCCTCCTTTCCTGACAGGGTCTCCTGTAGTATTTGCTATATAGCTGAGGCTGACCTTGAACTCTTGATAGTCTTACCACTCCCTACCCACTAAATGCTAGGATTATAATCACCCACCACCATCCCCAGCCCTCTAAGCATTTTTTATTCAAGCAATTTGACAGTGGAAATTAACCATCGCAGCTGCCAGTACACGGCCACCTTAATGCCACATTATGAAGAAGTTGTAACAATTGAGCAGACCCTATCAACCATTGCTCAAATGCTGATTTTTCCCTACAGAAGGAATCCCCTTCACCCTAAAACACAGGCACCCAAAGGCTTGACAGGGGAAAGGGACCACCCACTATCCACATGATCTAAATCTCAGGCCTGGAGGTAGTAAGGAGATGATATTGAGATTCTGCCATGGGTAGAGATATCCTGGCCACCAGCAGTGAACTGGGTGCCTTGGGCTGAGGCAGTGAATGCCAAAGCTGTCGGCTCTGCTCTCCTCCCCCTGCCCACTTTTCTCATCCGCTTCCTTGGTTGCCCTAAACACTAGTTCTATCTCCTCCACTCTCTTAATATAAAAACCCAGGAGCTGCATCTGTGTTCACACACACACACACACACACACACACACACACACACACCATCCTCTTCTCCCCCCACAAAAGAAGACTTCCCTGATACCAAGATATCCTAGATTCCCATGAGCCACTGCTGTCCATTGTGTTTGATCAGGATATACTCCCCAACCTCTACCCTCTCTACCACTAGCATCACAGTCTCAGATGGGGCAACCCCTAACTTCCTCCTGACACACCCTCCCACACTCCCCTTTTGCTCAACCCCCTACACAACTACCTACAACATGAAGGACAGTTGTCCTGGTGATGGTGACAAAGACACGGGGACAAGAGCTACTGAGCCATGCACACCTGCCTTTGCCTCCTCGTCACCCCCCGGCCTGGGCGCCACAGCGGTTGGGGTGGGGAGGGAGACCTCTGAGTGGCACGTCCCCACTCAGTGGGCACACGTGGACGATTGAACCAATCAAGTGAGCAGACTGCTGTGGAAGCCTGAGCCCACGATGGGGACGGGGTTTGCTGAGGGCAGAGGCAAGAGGATCTGAGGTTTGGTGGTTCATGCCTATAATCTCCGCACTCTTGAGACTGAGGCAGGAGGACTGTTGTGAGTTTGAGACCAGCCTGGGCTTCAGAGTGAGATACTGTCTTAAAAAAAAAAAAAAAAAAAAAAAAAAATATTTTTTTTTTTTGTTTGTTTGTTTTAAAGAGGTTTCCACTGAGGGGAGGCTTGCTGGGCTAGGGTGGAAGGAGCTTCCTAAAGTTATCTTAGGCTTAGAACAAATAAGCTGAAAGCCCTCCCTGAAGGCGGGGAAGCTGCCCAAAGCTGACAGGAGAGTGCTGTGGCCTGCGCGCTCTGTAGAAGTGCTGTGGGGAGCTGTTAGGTCAGATTCTGAAAACTCCTGAGTACCAGATGAGGAGAACTTGATTCAGGACCCTGAACCAAGAAGGAAGCTAAGAATTGCAGCCTCTTTCAGAAAACTGGTTTTCTTCCCAATTGTTACGTCACTGAAAGTGAGTTCCAGGAGCACACAGGTCCAGAGGTCAGAGCTAGCTAGGTGCCATGGCTTGTAGGGCAAGACCAGCCTCTGGTGAGTTAGGAACCTGCCCATAGGGCAGGAAGGTCTGTGTTAAGACACACAGCTGTTAGGTACTTGGCTATTTGCCTTGAAGTAGGAGGTAACACTCTTATGAAGGTCATGGCAGAACCAGGAAACAGTGGAGGACTCCTGTGACAAAACCATGTCTGAGCAAAGGGAGCCGGGGTGGGTACTGTGTGACTGTATAGCCGCGTGGCTGTATAACAGCTGTGTGACTGTATAGCCGCGTGACTGTATTACTGTGTGAGTGTTTAGCTGTGTGGCTGTATAGCTTTGTGACTGTATAATCAGCAAAATTTTCTCCACTTGATCAACTCTCTGAAAGCAGCAACTAGCTTAAGGAGAAAGGATTCAATCCACTGTGGGAGGTGTATTCAATCCTGGTAGCCGGAGGGGCTCGCAGCTGAGGCAAGGGTTTGTTCACATCCAAATGGACCAGGAAGCCAAGCAGGGGCTGGAAGCGAGCAGAGCTATAAACCTCAAGACCCACCCTCCAGTGTCTGGTTCCCTCCAGTTAGGCCCCGACTCTTGAAGACTCCATAACATCTCAAAACAGAGCTACCAGCTATTTGACTGAATGTTCAAACATGAGCTGGGGACATTTCCTATTCATATAGTCACACTGGGACAGCACCCTTCCCTCCACTCAGGTTGTGGAAGAGCTGCCACATCAGTAACATGGGAGCATGTTGAAAAAATGGAAAAGATGGAAGACCCATGTGAATACACAAGTCTCCTAGTTCCTGGCCTCCCGGGTGCACCATTAGAGGGAACCCAGGGGTGGTTTCTGAGTGGCCATAATGAAAACTTCTTAGCTGGTGGAACAGTTACTATCAAGCAGCTGAGAAAACATTGAGCTTTCTACAGCTGTAGAAATGCCAGCAGGGCCTCGGGCCAGAATGGAAAGAACCCTGCCAGGCCCCAGAGACAGGCTGTCACTGCCACTGCCTCGGCATAGGCGCTCACTCTGGAGCCTGTACTATGACCACCACCACACGGGGTGCTTCGAGCAGCATCCCCTGGAACTGGGTCCTCCCTTCTGCTGTCATCATGTCACCAGAGGATGGGAGACGTCTTGCAAAGAATGCCATGAAAATACTTTCATTCCATGGGCAGTGAGGCCCCAAATCCATCACGGCCACAGGCTTCCCTCTCACATGCCGCTCTTCACATAGGAAATCTCTGGTCATTTTGAGAAGGAGGGAGATCTTCAAAGGACTCCCTCCCCCCTTTTCTCACCTGATCTAGCATGGTACATGGTCCACTTCTTTTAAGCAGTGCCCCTATTGACACTGCATGCATAAACAGGCAGCAGATTTACCCCAAGCTAATTATCTGTAGGTTTGCAAAGGATAAATTGGGTTGTGTTAGAATTAGCACATCAGGCTTTAGATTCCTAAGAGCCAGCCAGCAATGCTTTCTTTCAGATGTGTTTTTGTGGAGGGGAACTATTCATGAAAATAGCTTCCTCCAATCCTGCTTTTGTTACAGTGAGTCCTCCTAAGTGGCTCATTGGCTTCTAATCATTAGTGAGAGCTGGTCCTAGATGAATGGGCTCGCCAAATAAAAGGCATGCCAAGTTGGTGAGCTGCTGCCCTCTACTGACGATTGATGGTAAAGGGTGGGTCCATTTTGAAGCTTCCCTGAATTTACAGATCTTATTCATAACCATGCCTGTGGGCCAATGAGAAGCAGATTCCTTCATTCCAGATTCTCACAGTCTATTAACTGAGATATTCATTGAAGGTAAAACACACAGTGTGACATCATCCTTGTTATGTTTCATGAGTAAAATCAGGTTTGCGAGAAACACAACCCAGGGCAGGGAAGACAGCATGAAGCAAGCGTAAGGATCTGAGTTTGGATCTGTAGAATCCACATAAAAAGCTGGGCATAGTGTCGTGCACTTATTTATATCCCATGTTGGTGGTGGGGGCAGGCAGGGCAGGAGGCAGGGGGAGTTGAGACAGCTGGTCCGCCAGTCTAACCAAACAACAACCTCCAGTTTCAATAAGAGATCCTGTCTCAACAAAGAAGGTGAACGAAGCAATCGAAGAAGACAGTATGAGTATCGGCATCGAACCCTGGCCTCCACACAAACAGGCACACCTGTGCACATGCATAAATTTTTTTTCCTGAGAAAATTAAAATGTAAATAAATATTTTCACCCTCACATAGTAGGTTTTCAGTAAATATCTATAGGGAGAAGGAAGGGTGATCAAAGCTGGAACTCCTAAGCTGCCCCAAGATGATGACCATCTATTCTGACAAGCTGTTCTTGCTACTGAACCAGACGGGTGCTTAGTAGACCTCAAGGAGAGCAATCCATTTCAAACTGACTTGCAGGTGCCACAGGAGAAGGAAAGCCACCTCGTGCTAGCTAGTTCTGTGTCAACTTGATGTAGGCTAGAATCGTCTGAAAGGAGGGACCCTCAACTGAGAAAATGTCTCCATAAGATCCAGCTGTAGAGCATTTTCTTAATTAGTGACTGATGTGGGTGGGCCCAAGCTATTGTGGGTGGTGCCATCCCTGGCCTGGTGGTCCTGAGTGCTACAAGAAAGCAGAGTGAGCAAGCCATGGGGAGCAAGCCAGTAAGGAGCACCCCTCCAGGGCCTCTGCATCAGCTGCTGACTCCAAGTTCCGGCCCTGACTTCCTTCAGTGAGGAAGCTTCAGCCAAATAAACCTTTTCCTTCCCAAGTTGTCTTGATCATGGTGTTTATCACACCAGTGATAACCCTAAGGCACACTTCTTTTGTTGAGTGTGTAGGCTGTTGGCGGTTGGTTGGTTGGTTGGTTCGTTGGTTCGTTGGTTCGTTGATTGGTTGGATTTGGTTTGTTATCTTTTTTCTTAATTTATTTATTTTTATTTTATGTACATTGGTGTTTTGCCTGCATGTATGTCTATGTGAGAGTGTCAGATCCTGGAGTTACAGACAGTTGTGACCTGCCATGTAGGTTCTGGGAATTGAACCTAGGTCCTCTGGAAGAACCCAGGTCCCCTCAACCAGCCATCTCTCCAGCCCCTTAGTTTGTTTTCTTAATCACCAGTTTTGTGTACAGTATAGTCTATTTCTAGCAATTTTGTAACCATAAACAGTGGCATCATTATGCTGTATAAAAAGAATGAGAAAAACAGAGCAACGAGTGTGTTCAGTCAAGTCATGGGCGTGGGGACAAGGACTCACAAGGGAGGTATCTAGTGTCACCGATCTTGGGACAGAAGGAAAAACAAGAGGCCAGTTTATTTTCTTGGGAATATTTTGGTCAGTGAAAGAATAGATCTTTCTGCTGCCCTGACCCTGAAATCTGCCAAAGATACACAGAGTTCTAACCACCCAACATTGTCCCCAACCACCCTATCAAGGAACGTCCCCTCTAGCTTTGATGGATGGAATCCCTCTACATCCCCTGCAAAGGCTATGCTCCTAAGATGGTCCCAAATCTGTTACCTGAATTTCCTTCAGTTTCACATATTACTTGAGGTTTTAACCTATGACAAATCCCTCTCTAAAGAAGGGAAATGTGGCCAGGTGGTGGTGGCACATGCCTTTAATCCCAGCACTCGGGAGGCAGAGCCAGGCGGATCTCTGTGAGTTCGAGGCCAGCCTGGACTACCAAGTGAGTTCCAGGAAAGGCGCAAAGCTACACAGAGAAACCCTGTCTCAAAAAAAATTTTTAAAAAAAAGAGAGAGAAGGAAAATGTGTTCTCTATCTCACAGCCCAATCTCTTGCTTACAGGTCTGGCTGGCTTTGCTCGCCTCTGTCCCGGAGACCAATATGAAGTAAGTAACACGTGGGTCTTCGTGGTGGCATTGAGGGCTTGAAGGGCAGGGGCTGGCTATAGTTTTGTTTTTTGTTGTTGTTGCTGCGGCTGCCACTGTGTTGGTACTAGGAACGGAACCCAAGACCTTGTGCACACTAAGCAAGTGCTCTGCCATTGAACTACATCTTCAGTCAATGTTTCACTTTTTTAAAAAAAAATTTGTGTGTGTGTGTATCTGTCTGTCTGTCTGTGTCTGTGTCTATGTCTGTGTCTGTGTGGGTATATGCACAGGAGTGCAGGTCCTGCAGAGACCAGAGCTTGAGTTGCAGGCAGTTGTGAGCCTCCTGGTGTGAATGCTGGGAACTGAACTCAGGTCCTCTGCAAGAGCACCATGTGCTCTTAATGGTTAAGCCATTTCTCTGCCCCTACTTTTTGTTTTTGAAACAGCATTTCCTAAAGTTGCTCAGGCTAACCTTAAACTTGGGATCCTCCTGCCTCAGCTAGGATGTCAGGTACACACTACCAGGCCTGGGTGAGGTTATTTTTGCTTAATTTGTCTTTGAACACTTGGAGCCAGTGAGAAAGTTTGGAGGGTCTCTCAGAGCACTCACATATGGAACATGACAGTTCCATATGCCCCATCATTACCATGCTGATGTCACTCTGCTCACCGCCAGTCCCGACCCTTCATCCCTAAGCTCTTCTCTCAACACTGAAAGGACAATCTTTCCCACAAGCGCTGGACAATCCTTAACACTTACAAATTTAGCATGGCGGCAGGGAGCTGGTGCTCACACCTTTAATCCCAGCACTTGGGAGGCAGAGGCAGGCAGATCTCTGTGAGTTCGAGGCCAGCCTGGTCTACAGAGTGAATTCCAGGACAGGCTCCAAAGCTACATAGAGAAACCCTGTCTCAAAAAACAAACAAACAAACAAACAAATCACAAACTTAGCATTGCCTCTCCAGCAAATGCCTTCTGATAGTCTACAGTCATATTCTCCCAAGTGCCCCAAAAGTTTACGTTGTAGCAGTTTTTCTTTCCAATCTAAGATCTAATCTAGGATCAAGACTGATTCAAAGTCTTACGACCATAAAAGAAACGCAGCTACCAGGCACGTCCAGCTATGGCCTGTGGACTGCATGCAGCCAAGGATACGGATATGGCCGGACACAAAATCATAAACACCAGACTTTAGGAGATAGTTGTGCGTGTATGGAAATTTTTGATAACTCAATTGCACAGTTCTTGAGTGTGAACTTTGTGTATGACAGTATCATCCGACCATATCCAAAGGTTGGATGTGACCAACACCTGATTAGAGTTTTCTTTATTTTTAAAAAAAAGTGCTTATAAACAGCATGGTAGCTTATATATACAGTCTTATACTTGAAGAGATTGCCAGTTTGAGATAGCCTGAGCCTTGCCAGGTGGTGGTGGCGCACGCCTTTCATCTCAGCACTCGGGAGGCAGAGGCAGGTGGATCTCTGTGAGTTCTAGACCAGTCTAGTCTACAAGGAGAGTTCCAGGATAGCCAGGGCATCCTAGAGAAACCCTGTCTCAAAAAACCAGAGAGAGACAGAGAGCCTGAGACACACAGAAGACCATGTCTCAAAACCAAAACAACCCAAACCTTTGTGAAGTAAAAAGGCCCGTTGTCTTTTCCCTCTTCAAAAGAGCACGTACACGATACTTGGATCATCTCCTTGCAAAGGCCCTAAGGTCCTTTCACACCAGCTGCCCTCCTCCGCCAGAGAATGGAAGGTCTCAACCTTTACCAGTGTCATCAGAGGAAGAAGTCTTTATTTCTCCCTTCTGGCTGCACGTGGAAGTGGAGATGGTTCTTGTCTCTCTAAAGGAGCTGGTGTCAGCACAGAGCAAGTTCTTAGGGCTGACGTCATGATGCAGGATGACAAAGACAAGTTGCACATGCATGGGCAGACTGACACGGGGTTACGGCCTCGTTTTATTTATTTCATTTTATTTTTTTGTTTTTCAAAACAAGGTTTCTCTATGTAATCCTAGCTGTCCTGGAACTCAATCTGTAGACCAGGCTGGCCTTGAACTCAGAGATCCACCTGTCTCTGCCTCCCAAGTGCTGGGAATAAAGGCATGAACCACCAACGCCCAGTTATGACCTCTTTTTAAAATACCTATGTAGATGTATTTTTATTTTCTGTGTATGAGTGCTTGCTTGCATGTATGTCTGTACACCATGTGTGTGCCTGGTGCCTGCAGAGGCCAGAAGAGGGTGTTGGATTCCCTGGAACTGGAATTAAGGTAGTTATAAACCATGATGTGGGTGCTGGGAACCAAACCTCAGCTCTCTGCAAGAGCAGCGAGTGCTCTTAGCCACAGAGCCAACTCTCCAGCTGCTGCTATGATCTCTTACTAAAGAAACCTCCATACCCTCAGCTAGAGAAGCAGAATTCACCCCTTGACTAGGCCAGATGTGCCGACAATACACCTATAACAATAAAGCCCAAGAGTCGGAGGCAGGTGGAGTTCTGTGAGTTTGGAGGCCAGCCTGGTCTACTTAGTGAGTTCCAGGCTAACCAGAGCTACATAGTGAGACCCTGTTTCAAGTAAATAAACAACTCAATTAAATTAAACCTCCTCCACACTCCTCCTGGTCTCCACTGAGAACCCAGCCTAGGGGGTGGGAAGAGGAATGAAGGGCCGGTGCCTATTTCCTGGCTCTTGGATCTTGGCGACTGGGAGAGAGAGTGGAGTCTGGTGGAACATGAGGCTGCCTAATGTCTTCACCCCAGATTTTCATGAAGTATGGCCGGCAGAGGTGGAAACTGAAGGGCAAAATAGAAGTGAACGGTAAACAGAGCTGGGATGGAGAAGAAACTGTCTTCTTGCCCCTCATAGTTGGGCTCATTTCCATCAAGGTACAGTGGCATTGTTGTTGTCTTTCCTGGTGTGGTGGCCCAGTGATCCCTGGGTGGGGACCCTCCATCCTAGACACAGGCTTCTGTCTGTGCAAAGTCTCTTATACTTGAACTGCTTTCAAAGACAAGAGACAAAAGTAACTGTAACAGAGTAATATTTTTTTAAAATACCTGTCAGATGTATTTCTGAAATAAGCAATCAATTGACTACGGAAAAAGGAAAATAATAGACTATTCCTCCTTGTCTCCTCCCGCCTTCTCTACCAGGTCACAGAACTCAAAGGACTGGCAACTCACATCCTGGTAGGCAGTGTGACCTGCGAGACCAAAGAGCTGTTTGCAGCCCGACCCCAGGTGGTGGCTGTTGACATCAATGACCTTGGTACCATCAAGCTGAACCTGGAAATCACCTGGTAGTAAGTTCCTGTTTTCAAGTTCATTGTAGAAAAGCAGATGCCGACAGCTAAAGCTGTTCGGGGCTGGTGTGTGAACCACAGTATCAGCATGGAGCCATCCGTGGCCACAACCAAACTGCATTTTCTCTTTCTATTTTCTGACAACCTAGTTTGATCCAAACCAGCCCCGTTCCCACTGGCCTGAGCTGATGTTGTCACAATGACAACCCTTCTTCCACCATCCCGTGATGATAGGCGATTGTAACAGCTATGCTGACCTAAGAATCTACTGTTTTACAGCCCCTTTGATGTGGAGGACACAACCCCATCAGCTGGCCCTGGGAACAAGACAGCCGCTCTGCAGCGGAGGATGTCCATGTACAGCCAAGGCACCCCAGAAACACCTACCTTCAAAGACCACTCCTTCTTCGTAAGTTCAGTGTGATTTCTGGCATAGAAATGATAAGGCTGGGGAGTTGTGGCGAATTTGAAATGTTTCACACTCACAGCAGAGCTTTTCAAGAATAGGGAGGTGGCTTAGCAGTCAATGTTTGCTCTGCTAGCATGAGGACCAGAGTTTGGATCGCCAAAACATACATAAATGCTGGGTGGGTGTGGCGGCCCACCTGTAATTCCCGCCTGGGAAAGCTGAGCTGGGATGTCTAGAGCAGGCTGGCTTGTGAGGCTAGCCATATCATAGAGCTCTGGGTTTGATTGAGAGAACTTGCCTTGGGGAATAAGGTGAGAAGGTGATCAAGAAAGATTCCTGATGTCAACCTTGGGATTCCTCACCCATGCATATAAACATGCACATACACCTATACCCGCATGCAAACCACACATAAATACATGAAAAGAAGGAAAGTGATTCCTAGAGGTCACCCAAGTTGTGTGGTGACTAAGGACGCCATCTGCTGAGACACACTGGCCCTCTGAGTCCAGGGCTGGCTTCCTCTGCCTGTCTCTCCCTCACTCTACTTCACCTTTGGCTGGGAAATGGCATGTAGGTTTTCCAGGCATTCTTTGACATTAATCTTTTCAAGTGTATATGAATGACACCTGCTTGACTTCATCAAGTCCTGCTAACTACTGAGGGAAACCCGTTAACCTGCTTCTTCCCACTAACTTCCCCATCTCGCCCTGATTTCTGAAGAGATGGTTGCGGCTGTCTGTCTTGAGTGCCTTGCGAGACACTTTCTTTGCCACGCTGCACCACAACCACTCTGTCGGTGACCTGCCTTCCCTCAGCCTGAACCCCAAGGCCCTGCTAGAATTCTATGTGAGTGCGGGCTGCCTGGAGTGCTGTGCTTGACTTCAGAGAGCCTGTGCATGCAGCCCAGCATGACTCTTGTGTCCTATCTGTCTTGCTTGCCGGGTGATGGTAACTGTCCTGTACTTGGGGTGGGAAGCATGGTCATGCATGCAACTTTGTCGCCCTCCTTTTTCCAACAATTCCTGGTTTTATGCTGTGATTTTTCTCCGTGGTAACAAGACTTTCACTTTTAAAAACAAAGGATAGTATTGGCCTGGGGATGTAGCTCAGTTGGTAGAGTGCTTGAGTCCTGGATTCTAAACTCAGTACCACGTGACCAGATGTGGTGGTACACCTATAATCCTATCACTCAGAACGCAGAAGCAAGGGGGTTAGAAGTTAAGCAACCAGCTGAGTTCCTATGAGGATGGGGACAAATCATTATTTCCAGAGGTAAGTGGTTTACCACAAGCATCAGACTTCCAAAAGCGGGCACTCAAGAACTCAGGAGGGTTTAAGCCGACTTCTTCATTGCTACTTCTATTTAGCTATCTGTCTTCAGGTGTTGCAGTATTTGTTCATTCTATCCTGCTTTAGCAAAAGAAACCCTGGAATTCATAGAAACATAATAGGTAACCTATTTTCATGAATTACATATGATTTTTTAAGAGAATACATGGACAGGTACACATACATGTGAGAAATGTTTTGCTCTTTGTCTGAAGAATAAATGTCACCTTTAATTATCCGGAAAGGAGATTAAAGGACTTCTGGCTAATAATAATAACAACAGCAATAATTATATCTCTATCATTGAACTAAAAATGAAGAACAACATAAATGCTCATAGAGTTTCAGAGGAAAATAGGAAGACCATGTGGCAAATGTAAAAAAGTAATACCAAAAGCCACTAGGCTGATACACTTGTACATATTCATGGCTGTGTGATATGCCTTGGAGGGCTACAGGAATGTTGAAGTTAATTACCACTCACGACAAAACACCTGATGAGAATCTGCTTAAGGCAGGAAGAGTTTATTTGGACCCACAGTTTGAGGGGCACATGGTGGAGAAGGTACGGTAGCAGGCATATGATCTAGCTGACCAAATTGTGTTAGCCTTCAAGAGAGAGATGAGCACTGGTGCTCAACTCACTGTCTCCTTTTATTCAGTCTGAACCCCTGTCCCGTGGAGTGCTGCCGCCCACATTGGCGGCGGTATGTGTGTGTCGGGGGTGTCTTCCTGACTCAATTAAACCTTTCTGGAGACACTCCCATAGTCACACCCAAAGGTATGTTTCCACAGTGATTCGAATTTACTCAAGTTGACAGTGAAGATCAGCCATTGTGGGAGAGTTGGTAGAAGGTGAACAGCGTAATTTAAGCAAGGTTAGAAACACTGGATCACTTCCTATAGCATTTGGGAAAATACAAAGGTCCTCGGGGCAGCCATTTGCAACTGTTCACAGCCCACCACCACACTGTCTGGACCATTTCTCCCGCTCCACTCTGCCCCTTCTGCATGTTCCACAGTCCTTCAAGTGCCCCACATTCTCCCCAGAACTCATATCTGTCTTTCTCCTGTCCTCTGCCTCACCAGTCTCCATGGCTGGGTTCTAGAACCATCTTTTCCCTGGCTAGGACCTTGATCTCATGACATACTTCCCAATGCATCTTTTGTCAACCAATCAATCTAGTCAAGAGCTAAGAAGGAATTCTATGTCCCTGTCTATGAGGACTATGATCCCTGGAGACCAGTTTGCAAGGTGTAAGGAGACGGTAGCTGTTAGTAGTTTAAGCTTCAAGAAGGGTTACAACTGTGTGCCTCAAGAACTGTGATTGGTGCATGAGAGCCAAACTGTTTTGGGGTGTGAGCAGTCTTGGGAAGCAAGGGGAATGGTTTTGCAGTTACCCAGGCTAGTGTATTTCCTTCAGAGCAGTGTGGGTAGTTTGCAAGGTCCTGAAGTAGACGGTAGATGTGGAGAGTTTGGCTGTATGCAGATCCTCCTGCCACTTCTAGAGCCCTGAGGCCACAGTACTCCACTTTGATTTCCTTCCTGTGTGGTGCCTGTTGGTAGGTGCGTGTCCCTCATAAACCATAAGTCCCTATGAGCAGGGCACCTGAACTTAGGACAACTCAGTATTTGACGCTTAATAAGTGCAAATTGCCCACGACTACTCAGCCCTGTGCTCTAGTCAGCGGATGCAGCCAAGGGATGTGTACACAGAAGTTCAGGAGAGGCTGTACAGGCCTTCTTGAAGAACACAAGCCTTCAGTGAAGAGCCTTAGGGGCTTTTGGAGAAGGCCCAGCAGTTAGGACTTGGATCCTTCACCCATCTGTTCCCCAGGCTTTCCCTTTTACCTTTCCTAGAGGTATAAAGGTGTAGCTGACTGTGAATGCAGAGGGAGAGCCTCAGATTAGCGCGGAGGGGGAAGTGCGCAGGAGCCTCTGGAGGCTCAGAGGAGGA
>CABHPH010118641.1:0-20427 GCA_902168325.1 Peromyscus nudipes | reverse complement strand
GAGGTCCCAGGAATGGAACTGTTGGTAACTTTGCCTCTACAAGCTGAGTAGATACATATTTCAAAATTCCGAAATTGGAGAGCTAAAGAAATGGTTCAGCAGTTAAGAGAACCTACTGATCCTTCAGAGGACCACGGTTGAGCCCCAGTACCCATGTCTTGACTGGTCAAGCTTTTCACTCACAGCTGTGTTGTGGAATATTAGCTGAAGACGGGTCACATTTGTTGACACTGTGGGACGTTTGTTTAATGATGCAAAGATGTGTTGCATTCTTTTTTGGGGGGGTTTTCGAGACAGGGTTTCTCTGTGTAGCTTTGCGCCTTTCCTGGAGCTCACTTGGTAGCCCAGGCTGGCCTCGAACTCACAGAGATCCGCCTGCCTCTGCCTCCCGAGTGCTGGGATTAAAGGCGTGCACCACCAACGCCTGTGTTGCATTCTTTTATGTTGCATTTGTTTAACTCTGTGAAACTGTGTTACTTTGCCTGTCTAAAGTTCCTAACTGGTTTGTTAAAAAGCTGAGTGACCAATAGCAAGGCAGGAGAGAGATAACCAGGGCTGCAGGGCGGAGAGAATAAATAGAAGGAGAAGAAAAGGAGAAGGAGAGGAGGACATCAGGGGCCAACCAGCCAGCTACACAGCAAGCCATGAGTAAGAAATAAAGAAAGGTATATAAAAAGGTAAAAACCAAGAGACAAAAGATAGATGAGATCATTTAAGTTAAGAAAAGCTGGTTAGAAACAAGCCAAGCTATGGCCAGGTATTCATCAGTAAGAATAAGCCTCCATGTATTTATTTGGGAGCTGAATGGTGAGCTCCCCTAAGAGCAAAGAGAAAAAAGAAACCAACCACACAGCTGTTAGGAACACTCTATCCCTCTGCCTTCTGTGGCTTGGCATTTAGACATTAAGAGCAAGCTCATCATGGGCTGAGTATGCCCAAGCTTTAACGTCCTCATTTCAATCATCAGTCATGAGGAGTTATGATACTATGGGTGGCATTTTGAAAATGCATGCTTCTCATTATAACCAACTTCTGTCTGAGAAGAGGGCTATTTTCCAAATCCATGGCCTTGGCAAAAAAAATAAAATAAAATAAAAATAAACATGAGCTTCAATTTACATATACCCTCAGTCCATGGCCTTGGCAAAAAAAAATAAAATAAAAATAAAAATGAACTTCATTTTACATATGCCCTCAGCCCTGATGAATTCCTGAGCTTCAGAAAGCCTTTATTATCATCTGGTCAGTTGTGCCTACAACTCATGCCTCTGCCCTTAACAGTCTCACACCACCTCCATCAGCTCCAAGTTCAGTGTGTGCTGACCATATCTGAGACTTTTCTTGGTGAAGATTTAACCATCCAGGAGCTAAGTTATAACCAAAACACAGAGAGAAGACAACATCCCAATAGAATGTTTTCAACAAACACCTGAAATAGGAGCAATTAAATGCAAGCCTTGTGAGCACACTGAAAATGAGGTCTCCTAATGGATTTCATAATTGTAATGATTTCTCCATCACTGTTCCATAACAGGCTCCTTCTTATGTCCTCAGGAACAAATAAAGTGCTTCTCATGTGTGCAATTTGGAGAATTTGTTTCAGAGCCATTAGCTCTTTGGCCAGGGACTATATTTATTTCTGGATAGATAGATACAGCCATTGTCATTTCATGATGCCATTAGCTTGCTGAGACACCCATGGGCCATTTCTCCCCATATTGCCCTTTTGCTCTGTTTTTCCAGAGTGTGTGCAAATCAACATCTGCAGAGCCCTCAGCTTTCCTGGATGGGGTTCTTATAGCTAAATAAAGCCTCTGTGTTATAAAACTGTACCTGAGAGCTAGACAACACCTTAGAAGTCCAGTTCTTCACTTCTGTTCCCAATGAAATAACGAGGCACAAAGACTGTGCCTTGTCCAACCCACAAAGTCCAGTTGTGGGAAAACTACAGCAAGTATGAAAACTTGACTTCCTACTTCAGGGCTCTTCACCTCACAGAGTGAGACCCTTGGAGTTCAGCCTATTAAAAACAAATTACTCTCTAATAGTTAGAAAGCAGAGGCTTTTTTCAGGCTATTCAGGTACCAAATGATGATTTATGAGACTACATTAAGCACACCATTTTCAAAAGCCCAAACAAACCTTCATTTACATGCAGGGAGCAGCTCTCTATGGCTCCCCTGAAGATCTGCTCTGTTCCTACTTACCCCCCTGGGGGGGGGGGGAATGTATGTGAAATTCTGATGATGCAAAGCAAGAAGCCCTTGAGAGAAACCCAAACCCAAAGCCTGAAGTTGCACAGTGCTGCTGGACAGGGCCCCAAACTGCGAACACACAAAAGCTGCTGTGAATACCTCCCTTCTATCTGCTTATTCCTACTTAAGTCTATGAGAGTCAGCTCATCAGATGGTCAGTGTGTTGTTGTGTGACTTTTCCTGGGGCAATGTGAACAGACGCCTAATAGTACCAGATAGAGCACTGATCGCAAGCTAACCTCCCCCGGCAACTGAAAAAAAAAAAAAAGAAAAGAAAAGAAAAAAAAAGAAAGAAAAGAAAAAAATCTCCACAAGTCTAGCTTAGTGAATGGAGGAGTCTGAGGTCGCAGGCAGAAGCATGAGTGAAGGGTAACTTTTAGGATCAGGCTACTAAAAGGCAACCAAAAAACCCCACCCCAGCATGGGTTAGGCCTCCAGAATGGCACTCCCTGAGTACTCTGAACCATTCCTAGGCAGCTGGGCCGGTTAGGGAATCTCTTGGGCCTGACAATGGTGACTGACTGTTTGATTTTGGAGGGTAGTGGGTAGGGGTCTTGTGACTCTTAGAGGGTTCAGCTCTCTGAGGCTTTTCCAAGTCTTAGGAACCTCCCTCCAGGGAGGAGTCCTTCAGTTCTGAGGAAATCACGCACAATAGTGTCTATTCGAATCCTTGATTTTAAAAAAACAAAACAACAACAACAAAAAAACCTCGATATTGTTATTTGCAATCAATAAGAATTGTCAGTTAATGATTATCAGAAATCAACCTAAAATTAAACAAAGCGGCTTTGGGTGTGGTCTGGGGATAGATTGCTCCTAGAAAATGTCCCCATTCCTGTGAGGATTGGTTAGCTGTGATGCCTGCTCTGTCTGTAAAGCCCCACCTCAGACACCAAGCCCCAGATGGACTTCATTTCCTGCCCATTTCCTGGGTCAACACTCCATGGCTCTTCGGTCCTGGTTAGTGACCAGCTGGTGGCAGGAAGCAAATCCCCTCTTCGGCACTTTAAGGAAAGGGGCTGTGCACAGAGGGGACTTTGGCCAGTCTCCTCAGTGTTAGCAGAAAGCTGAGCCACACGGACGCCTGAGCTCGGAGTTTCCCAACTCTTTCCCCCTCTCTCGCTATTTCCACCACACTCTACCGCACTCACCTGCTTCTCTCCACAGTCGTGCACAGCAAAGCTCTGACTGACTGCCTACACCCTAGCCTTCCTGGGGTGCCCACTCCAGCTGCCACTCTGGAAGACCCACATCCAACACCCCGTTGTCGTGTCTCTGATCACCTTTTCACACTTTGGGGAACCTCATTTTGGCAAACCAGCAATGTTGCTTCTTCCTTGATCAGGTGCAACCTTGGTCCGATTAGGGATCGTTATGAGTTACTGTCCTATGACAAACCTGTATGCCTGGGTCTACCTTTCTGAAGGGAACGAGGGTGTCGTGTACTTATTCTCACACCCTAACCCTTCTGTGCACACCAACCCCAAAAGCCTCTTTCTGCCAGCACCATAGCTTGCTCCTGAGGGCTTTCTCTCACTACCTCCAAGGCAGAGTGGATATGCTGTGAGTTTGAATCCTCCTTCACCAATGCCTGGAGCCAGTGACCCATGGCAGTCAGCAAGTGACCTAGTTTAGCTCTCGGTGGGAAAGGCAATGTGGGATGTCCTTTGCTCTGTCTCAAAATTGCCCATCTGAATAGAGCCTGGGCTGCCTATGGTATCAACCTGCTACTATTAGGCCTCAGTTGGCTGCCATGCTCTTCCCATTCCCTTCTAGAGCTCCTGCGACCACCTTCTAAGTAAACCCCTACACTGTTATCCACACTGGGGGGATCCTACCTGCAGTAGCAGGAAATCCTCTCTCTGCGGGGATGCTAGAAGACAAGGATGGGGCATCTCCAAGACTCCACTGTTATAACATTCTAGCATATCTCACATTGCCTCCCCTTGTTTGCACACCTGTCTATCCAATAGACAGTAAGCTCTTGAATGGAAAGGATGGTTTCTTCTGCATCTTCTAGATTCCAGGGTTTATATGCAACAGCCGCACGCTGTTTGTTAGACAGCAAATTGGATGAAATCTGCTAAATGAGCCATTCCCCCAAATGCATCCCATGACTAGATGAAACCACACCCAGACAGTCCCTTTCTGAATCATCCTATCCTAAAAGTCCCTCATTCATCAGGGGATGTTTGAAAAGTGTGCTATGTAATCTCCATTTGCAAACAGCACCTACACAATAGAACACAGTGAGAACTACAGCGGAATTAGTACAGCCTGTTAAATCTTGCAAACTTTTAGTAGAAAATAACCCTAAAAGCATGACTGCACTTCAGTCACATCAGGAAAGTGTGACTTTTGCCTGACTCCAGAAATCCCCTCGGTGAACTGGTTATTAAACAGGGAACGTGGAAATATTTATAACTCATTCATTCACACAAACTGTATTAGATGATAAATTATCGCTCCACTTCCCAACTCACAGTACGGTAAGGCAAATTTGCCAAGAGATTTGGATTTCAGGTATAGGCGTCTTTTCACCCATTATGCAGCTGAGCAGTGAACTGGCATGCTGAGTAAGCACTCACCACCTTACAGCGTCAGTGAAAAACACTGGACAGTGCTTCTAAAGCCAAACAAGCCACACAGGAAAGTCTTGGCCTCAAACCCTGGCCTTAACCACTTACTTTAAATAATTGTGTCGTGGTGACAGCAGCCGTACATATTTCCCACCCTTGGGACAATAACTCTTTACTAAAAAGTTCACTGAGTTGGACTCCTCAGACTTGTGGCCTGAGCCTTCTGAAGACTCTGAGACAGCAGGCTCTCTAGCTGCTGCTGTCTCCCTGAAATCAGGATGTGTTTACCACTGCACCCTCTCTCCCTGGACACCTACTGTGACCTTGCAGTGGAGAGCAAGCTGCAAAGAACCTGGAATTCTACCTTTGCTTTTGTGTGGTGTCTTCCTGCCTCCTGGCACCGAGGCTAGGCCAGGCTCGGTCAAGTGGTATAGAACTTTGTCTGTATCCCAACCTCTGAAAACTCATAAGAGTCTGGAACAGCCTTCATTCTCAGGATCTCAAGGGAACTGAGGCACCACATCCCTTTGATTCCTTCGTAATAGCCTGTGGCCATGATGCTGCTTCTCTCCTGATAGTTTGGGAATTGAAGGATCTCTCCCTTCAACATCTTGTCAAGCTGCCTAGGGTGTGACACTATAACTCTCCTAATATTCTGGAAGTTGGAGGTATATGTCCTCAGAGCCCATCATGTCTGCCTATGGCCATAATACATCTCACCCAATGCTCTCCCACTTCAAGGTTCATCATGGCTGCCTATGGTCATGAGCCTATCAGCCTCTAAGAAAGTTCTCGTGGATGGTAATTCATCACAGTTTCCTTTTACAAAGCTCTCTAACAGTTAATATACTATCTTGCATGATGCCGAAGACTGTCTAACCATGCTGATGGCTGGTCTTCACTGCTTACATCTCCATGACTGAATCCCATACAAGGGAACAATGGTCAGGTCATTGGACTTCAGCAATGATCTCTTACCTAAGATCCAATTCTCTCATTTCCATAATATCCTTCATATGTGTGACTTGACAGCACAGAGGCTATTGCAAATCACTGTATCAAGGGACACAGTGGCCCACCAGGCACCAGGTACATGGAGGGTACGTCATTCTGTTCAAAGAGGAAAGAAAGGTGCACAAAAAGAAATCACTTAGGCAGGGCGGTGGTGACACATGCCTTTAATCCCAGCACTCAGGAGGCAGAGGCAGGTGGATCTCTGTGAGTTCAAGGCCAGTCTGGTCTTCAGAGCCAGTTCCAGGACAAGTTCCAAAGCTACAGAGAAACCCTGTCTCAAAAAAAAAAAAAAAAAAGGAAAGAAAGAAAGAAATAGTATAGGGGACAGAAACTTAGCATCTTTAAAAAGAGTAACAAACATAGACAAATACACTCACAAATCATTTTAGTACACATGACTCCATATATATGCTGGTTAGTTTTGTCAACTTGACACACACCCCGTCACTTAGGAAGACTGAACCTCAACTGAGGAATTCCCTTTATCAGATTGGCCTGTGGGCATGTCTTTAGGGCATTTTCTTGATTAATGATTGATATGGAAATGTCCACTGTGGATTACAAACCCCAGCAGGTGGTCTTGGTTTATATAAGAAGGCAGGGTGAGTAAGTCAGTGAGCTGCATCCCCCACAGCATCTGCATCAGGTCCTGCCTCCAGGTTCCTGCTTGAGTTCTGACCCTGACTTCCCTCAGTGATGCTGCTGGGATCAGGACATACGAGCCAAATAGATGCTTTTCCTTCCCAAATTGTTTTTGGTCATGGTGCTTACCCCGGCAGTAGGAGATGAACAAGGACAATAGAGTTACAAACCTATTTGTATATACAGCCACTCTTGGCACCTGAGAGTGGTTGGTCCCAGGACCCCCACAGATACCCAAATCTTTGGTGTTCAAGTTACATGGAATACTTTATCTTATTAACTCCAACCACTCATAATATCCAAATATAATTAAATTCTATGTAAATAAGTTGTACTATGTTGTTCAGGGAACAAGGACAAGGGAAAAAAAGCCTATTCATGTATAGTATAGATATAATTATTTCTGAATTATGTTCTCTCCATAGTTGGTGGAATTCTGGGATATGACACTCAAAGATACAGAAGGAAAACTATTATTATTTTTGTGTCTTTGGAAAGTGAATGTTGTTCTACATATGGTGTTTGCATGAAATTATTTAAATTATTTCCGTTCTCAGGAAAGTCATCTTTTAGATGCTCTGCCATGATGCTATGGAAAAAGTCATTTTTGGTAATAGGCAATTTTAAATCCAGAAGCTTCCTAAGACAGCTTTGTGAAAGAATCATTTCTTCAGTCATTACATTTATGTAAATGGTCACAAAAACATTTTGTAAAAACTGTTTTTCTCCTCCATGGCTGATGGCCCATAATTTTCCAGAGAACAAGTGTAAATCCCGTGGTGTCTCTAAGTTGTTAGCATTGCCTGAGACAGAGGTGAGGAGGTCAAGCTCCCATCAACTGAAAATCCCTTCAAAGTTTAATAACTAGAGTCTCAAAGTTACCCTAAGGTCCTCTTCTCCAATCTCCCTTTCTCTGGAGTCTACATCAGGAGGTTATTTTAGTAGTGACAGGAAGGGCATGGAATAGAGCCCAGACACCCCCGCAGCACAGCTATCACCCAGGAGCCTCCAGACTCATGTACATCTACCACCCATGAGCCTCCAGCCCCGCATACAGTTACTGCCCATGATCCTCCAACCTCGAATACAGTTACCACCCATGAGCCTCCAGTCCCACATACAGTTACCACCCATGAGCCTCCAGCCCTGCATACAGCTACCACCCATGAGCCTCAGCATTTCTGGGTACAGACCCCATCCTGCTGGCTTCTGGTCTCTTTTCTCCATCTCATGGGACCTGTCCCCATTGTCCTTTTCTAAAACAGCTCTTTATCATGCTGTGTGTCCTCCTAAGTTCCACCCACCCTCTCTGTTGGCACAGGGCTCAGAAATGAACAGACAGTTTAAGCTAAGTAGAGAAGAACTACAGCTCGCTCCCATTCATGCACGGTCGGGCAAATGGCTACCAATACGTGCTCCCACGATAATCCCCGGAACCTGGGAATGTTAGACTGTTTGGAAAAAAACAACAGTACAGGCAGATCCTACTAAACTACGGATATAATGATTTTGAGATGAAGAAATTATCCTAGATATCTGATTGGTCTCAGACTGTCATTATTTAATAAGAGAGACAAAGACACAAGAAAAGACAGTGGCCGAAGAAACAGAATAATGTGGCCACAAAGTATCTGGAGCCACTAGAAACTAGGACTCTTTCCTAGAGTCTTAGGGGTGAATAAATACCTTGGTTTAAGCCCAGAGATGCTGATTTAATACTTGAACACTAAAACCATGAGACAATGGGTTTCTGCTTTTTTTAAGGGGGCGAGGGCTAGACAGGGTTTCTCTGTGTAACAGCCCTGGCTGTCCTAGAATTCACTCTGTAGCTCAAGCTGGCCTTGAACTCACAGAGATTGGCCTGCCTATGTCTCCCAAGTGCTGGAATTAAAGGCATGCACCACCACCCAGCTTGGTTTTGTTTTTTCAAGACAGGGTTTCTCTGTGTAGCCCTGGCTGTCCTGGAACTTGCCCTGTAACCAGACTGGCCTCAAACTCAGAGATCTACCTGCCTCTGTCTCCCAAGTGCTGGGATTAAAGGCATGCACCACCACCTGGTAGTTTTTGTTTTTTGCTTTTTGTTTTTTTAAGACAGGATCTCTTTATGTAGCCCTGGTTGTTCTGGAATTCGTTATATAGACCAGGCTGGCCTGGAACTTACAGAGGATTAAAGGCATGCACTACCATCACCTGAGGGTTTCTGCTTTTTTAAGTGACACATCTGTGGTGATGGAGAATTTGTTAGTTTTGTCTCCACTCTCCTTTCTTCCACAAGAAAATGCTTATTGGAGAATGTAATAAAGCAGTTGAAAGGAAACTTAATCTTTTGGATTCCTAAGGTCACAATGCAGAGAGAGGGGCTTCCTGGAAGTATGAGACGGACCAACTGTGTGATGTTGGGGGAGTCCGTCTACCTTTCCCAGTCAATTTTCCACTTTACAAAATGAACAAACCTTCAAAGTCTTCCCAGATCATCCCATAATGCTCCTTAGCTTTCCACTCAATTATCATCTGATTCATAGACTCCCCAGGGATGTCACCTCCAATTCTCCTCCATTCTCTACCCCAGTGGCTACTGTCCACATCTATTTCAGTGTTCACTGCGTTGAGCGCCCCAGAAACAAGAGGTTAGCCAAGACTTCAGCCTCATCTTGTTCATTGTCTTCAGTGCCCAGCTTAGGAGCAAATGGAAGTGAACTAACTAACAAGTTGTTATGTAGTAATGACGTGGACACCCAGGTGAGTGACAGAAACATCCAAGAACAAGGATTTAAAATAAAAAAAAAAAGAGAAAAATAGTTCAGGCACCCACAACTCTGCCTCACATGAGCCATTCACACGGTCCCAGAATCTCTAGTCCTTTTTGTGATAATTTACATGTCTTCAACAATGTGGATTTGACGTCTTATATCTACTTAGTAAAACTGGAGTTATAATTCAAAAACAACTGTGATCCCTTCCCCTGGAGACAATGAGAGTTTATCACTGAAGCAGATGCCGAGACTGCACCATGGTGCCAAGACTTGACTCCATCCAGATGACAAGCACTGCCCATGACTGTGATGTCACTGGTTAGCAAGTGGGACTAAGGATGGAAGCCATTCGTAACAGACATCAGGAGCTTGGTTTGGGTTTACCAAATCACCCGAATCAAAACTTCTTAGGAAAACCTGGAAGCTTCATGTAAACAGTCATCGGAATTTATCCTGGGTTATTTTACTAATCAAAATCAGCATAAAAACTCCTGCTTTGGTAAGAGGTCAGCCGAGAGTAGATTCAAGGACCTCAGAGAGATGGGATTGTCCCAGGACCTATCCACTCTGGAAAAACAGCCAGGATGACGTTTGAGTGGGATTCATTTGCGGTTATTGGGACCTCAGTGCCTTCTCCTCTCTACATCAATGCTTCTCAAGATGCCAGCTCTTGGGATTTATTTCTCACAACTATTTACCATGATAATCTTCATCTTTATGAAGGGTAACAAAATATTAAGATGTAAATGGGTTACTGGTGCAAACCTGAAGCTCTCTTCATGGCATCTCTTTAGAAAATTGAGGGCCTACCACAAGTTCCAATGTGCCATCCCACGGCTTGAAATGTTCCTGGAATTATCAACTCCTTTAATTGTTTTAAATCAGTACCTAGACCAATGACTCAAATTTTGTCTCTCAGAACTCAGATTTCTTACTCTCCACACTAAAATGCTTCTAAAAGCCCAGATTTTAGATATGGTAAATGAATTGAAAAAGTATCTTAACATATGCCTATAATCCCAGCACTCGGTAGACAGGGGCAAATAAATGGATCTTATGTTCAAGGCCAGTCTGGGACAGATAGCAAGACCTTGAGTAAAAAAAAAATGAATAAATGAAAAAGATTATGTATGTTAACTAACCTTTCACCTAAATAATATAAGATATAGCAAAACAAATACATAATTATAATTTTCCCAACTTTATATTATTCCATTTTATTTCTTTCAAAAATTTAAAGAAATGCTACTGTTTGAATAATAGCTGATACAATTATCAAATTGCTAATAAACAATCATAGGGTAAATGTGTTATTTCAGTCAAAATGATTCAAAAATTTTTTCATTTAATATAACTGATATGGTTACAGACTGATAGACAGATAGAGAGACAGACAGACAGACACACACACATACACACACACACACACACACACACACACACAGAGTTTCAATACTATTTCTGCTGCCAGAGACCTGGCAGCTTTCACAGAAGGCACAGTGGAATGTGTCAGACAACAGTAGCATGTACAAAGGCACCATGATGTCTTGGTTACTTTTCTAGTTACTATGACAAAATGCCCAACCAACGCAGCTCAAGGATGGAGGGATTTATTTTGGCTCACAGGTCAAGGGAACAGTGCATCTTGTTGGAGAAGTCGTGTTGGCAGGAACTTACAGGGTTTGTCATACGGTAGCCACAGTCAGGAAGCAGAGAGCCATGAACACTAGTGCCCATCTCGTTCTCCTTTCCTGCAGTTCAGAACCCAACCTACTGAAGGGTGTCACCCACATTTAGGGTGGCCCTTCCCACTTCAATCAACTCAACCTAGGAAGCCCCTCCCAGACATGCTAGAGGCTTGTCTCCTAGGTGATTCAAGATCCTGTCACATGGGAAGCAGTGCATTGGACAGATGGTCTTTCTCCTGCAAGACATCAGGGACATGGAGGATGACAACTGAGATGACAGAATGAGCAGATCTAGAAGAGAGGAGGTGGGAGAATGGTGGGCCAGGCTAGAGAGAAAGAGGAACTCACCTAGGGAAAGAAATCATAACGTGTGTGGAAAACAGAAGGCAAAACATTTACTTGGACCAGAGGACTTAGGTAGAGAAAACACTGAAAACTTCAAGTTGCAACAGTAAAATGGAGACTCTCATGTCATGCTGAAGAGTCTGAATTGGATGGATTCCTTCAGGGAACTGGAAGACGATGGAGATGGCCGCACAAAGAATAGCATGATTCAGAAAGATTAATGTCCTCATATTGTACAGAATGCAGATGAGCTAGCAGGGTGAGTTACAAGAGGGGTAAACAGTGTAAGCTCACTGTAACCAGCCATCTCACTGAAGGAGGAAAGGGAAGGAAAATGTAAGAGTCTATAAAGAAAGAGTAGCCTGGCTTTAGAAGCCAATCGGGTGAGGAGACACAGAGAGAATATGTTATAATATAACACAATATGTCAAGGCCCAAGTGCACTGGGGTCATTAATAAAAAAACAATGCAATTTCAAGAGCATAAAATGTAGCATGACTCTTAAAAAGTTCTTATTAATAAAATCAAACCTGAGCCAGGTATTGGGGTGAACATTGGAAGGTCAGAGAGACAGAACAAACCACAACTAACCTCACCTGGCCAACTTCTCAGCTGATCTTGTTTCCTCAGACTGGATGCCCCGAGCCCTCATCCAGAATGGGTCTCAGCTGAACTGCTGCTCAAAAGCCTGAATGCTTAACCAGGCCAAATGCCTCTCCAGGGCAAATGCCTCTAGTTTCTTGTCCTCACGCTTTATATACCTTTCTGCTTTCTACCACCACTCCCTGGGATTAAAGGTGTGGCTTTCTGGGATTAAAGGTGTGTATCACCGTGCCTGGCCATTTCCAATGTGGTCTTGAACTCACAGAGATCCAGAGGGATTTCTGTCTCTGGAATGCTAGGATTAAAGGCACATGCTACCACTGCCTAACCTCTATGTTTAATATTGTGGCTGTCCTGTTCTCTGACTCCAGATAAGTTTATTAGCATACACAATATTTTGGGGAACACAATACCCCCACAATAAAACATGATGACTGTAGATTTTAGATATGGTAAGTAGATTGAAAACATAGCTCAGCACATATCTATAATCCCAGGTAAGTGTATTGAAAACATAGCTCAGTACATATCTATAATCCTAGGTAAGTAGATTGAAAACATAGCTCAGCACATATCTATAATCCCAGGTAAGTGTATTGAAAACATAGCTCAGTACATATCTATAATCCCAGGTAATTAGATTGAAAACATAGCTCAGCACATATCTATAATCCCAGGTAAGTAGACTGAAAACATAGCTCAGCACATATCTATAATCCCAGCACAGCATATACTAGATTGGGGCAAACAGATCTTGAATTCCAGGCCAGCCTAGCCACATAGCAAGATGCTGGAGCGGGGCAGGGGGGTGTTTGTTTCCCTCACAGTTCACACTTTTGTGAGTTTTCAGACTCCTGAGAACCCACTTTGCAGTGGTCAGAGATTAATTACCCAATGAGAGGATTTCTAAAGCAACCTGACTGCGTTGAACAGAGAATCTACATGGTGGTCTGAACAGAAAGAGGAAAGGTTAGTTTAAAAGAGGAATTGATTACATGGGCCATCACATAACTGAAAAGAATTTGAACTATAACATTATCAGGCTTGAGGAAAAGCCCTCCCATCTAAAGATGAGAGTTAACCAAGGCTGAGATCCCTTCCTCCTAAAGATGAGTTCTCTGCCTTACCCAAGGCTGAGATCCCCACCTTACCCAAGGCTGAGATCCCCACCTTACCCAAGGCTGAGATCCCCATCTTACCCAAGGCTGAGATCCCCACCTTACCCAAGGCTGAGATCCCCTCCTTCCCCTTGGCTGAGATTCCCACCTTACCAAAGGCTGAGATCCCCTCCTTCCCCTTGGCTGAGACATCCACCTTACCCAAGGCTGAGGTCCCCACCTTACCCAAGGCTGAGATGCCCACCCTACCCAAGGCTGAGATCCCCACCTTATCCAAGGCTGAGATGCCTACCTTACTCAAAGCCAAGATCCCCACCTTACCCAAGGCTGAGGTCCCCACCTTACCCAAGGCTGAGGTCCCCACTTTACCCATGGCTGAGGTCCCCACCTTACCCAAGGCTGAGGTCCAACTTCTAGAAAGAGCACAGTGATGGCTTACTGGATGACCAAGAAGGCATTGCCAGGTGATTTCATGAGGAGGTGTGTTGGCTTCCCACTGTTCTAACAAACTCCTGAGATACTCAGCACAGGAGGACAAGATAATTGAGTTCCCAACTTCAGAGATTTCAGCCCATGGTTGCTCAGCCCCATTGTCTTTGGGCCAGTGTCAAGGCAGAAGTGTATGGTGGATCAAGCTGCTCACCTCATGGCAGCCAGGAAGCAAGGAGAAAGAAGGAAAACACTGGCATCTCCCAATCCCTCTTCATGGACCCAACTTCTTCCCACTGGATCCCAACTCAAAGTTTTCAGACTTCTCAAATGTATGTAGGAATTGTGATTAATTCTTTAGAAAACCCAAGAAGCCCCTGAAAAACTATTTTAACAGTCTCAGAATTCCAAAATGGCTGGCTACATACTACATCAAATTTAATAACCTTCCTACATAAAACATGAAATATGTAACATAAAGTTCCCCTTTCAATACAGTAAGAAAAAAATTGAGAGATCACAAAACGTCTGTGAAATGATGGATTTCAGTAGCATTAGGTTGGCTGAGGTAAAACATGCATGCAAAAATTTACTTTCAATTTTTCTTTAAATTATAGAAATTGTATTTTTTAAAAGAATGTCTCAATAAAGGCCGAGAAAAACGGGCAGACAAAAGGCTCCATCAAAGAACACAAAAGCATATGAATTACTGGAAAACAGAAAGCAAACAAAACCAGCTCACCAAAATCCACTCAGAGAGGAAAGAAATCCGCCCAAGGAGCCAAAATATATTGGCTTCTGAAACAGGAGAAGGCTCCTTTGACAAGGCAGCCCCAAGGGGCTCTAGGCTAGGGGACACCCATAAGCACATTTGAGAAGTGAAGCTTTGTAGAGACACATAAAAATCATCCATGTATACATGACATGAAGAACTGAGACTGTCCAGAGGACTGAAGGTGACTAATGGCAGGGGAAGGGGACGGTGCAATCCTCCAACAGGCTGATCAACAACAACCCAGGGTAGACAGCGAGAGACAGCTCTGAAGGAAGGGAATTGCTTTCTGGAGAGGGTGCCTAAGGCGAGCAGTGAGGACCAAGAGTCGATCTGGAAGTGATCCAGAACCAACAGAGTTACCGACAGGACCCTAAGGAGAAATAAGTCTGTCCTAGAAGCATCCAAACCCTCACTCTAGTAATAACTGATCCCCCACACAGAGCCTTCTCCCAGGACCTAATCCTACCCTAGCCAGACTCCAGCACAATGTCAACCAAAACCAATCCCCACACAAGCCTCCAACCATCCCCATTGTAACTTCCACCCTCAACCTGTTTCCTTGATATTGTCCTTGATGTACTATCTAGGTTAAGTAGACATTTATTTATTTCTCCCTGGGAAAGTTCCCACACAATACCCACTCAGGGAAAGGCCTGATGGGGAAGCTGAAAAAAAGGGAAATTTAAAAGCAACTGCGGCCTCAGCCATGCACAGAACTCCCAAGTTGTAAAACTCTGGTGACACCCCCACCCCTGGCCGCCACACCCCTAGAGTTTTAAGGAAAATCAGTGGGTAGAAGAGCAAACCCAGGATAAGCAGACAGGAAAGACCGGGCAAGGACAGAGCGCACTTTAAACAAAATCTCAATGACATCCTCTGAGGGTTGAGCAGCTACTGCGTTCCTAGCACACTGATGCTGAGGGAGCACATCAGAAGCCACAGGGTAGATGGCTCAGCGTTCCCTATGAATGGCCTAACCCCAGTTCTGCAACAATACCCAACTTCCTCCTTTTTATAAGACAGCATACAATTTTCAATGAAGCAAGAGACTGAAACACAACCATATAAGCATGTACTCATTCATCTGGCAAATACAAACCAAAGAACAGGTAGGGTCATACTGGTATTATCTAAAATGTAATTCAGCAAAGCATCAGAGAATGGTACAGTGATTGCTAAAGATATAATCTACCTGTGAATGCAATCACAAAGAATTCTTATGTCTCTGGGGGAAAGACTGTTAATTTCCAATTCATTGTCTATTCTTCTTTAATGTCTTAGTAATAAAATGTTAGTGTTAGCCGGACGGTGACGGTGCACTCCTTTAATTCCAGCACTTGGAAGGCAGAGGCAGATCTCTGTGAGTTCGAGGCCCGTCTGGGCTACAGAGTGAGTTCCAGGAAAGGTGCAAAACTACACAGAGAAACCCTGTCTTGAAAAACAAAAAAAAAGTTAGTGTTATTCAGAGCAGCCAAGTAACCAACTATTAAAATCCATTTTCTTACTTCCATCCAAGTGGAGTGGCCATTTAAATGCTAATCACTGGGGGAGATTACTATGCATTCTCATAGTGGTCTCCAGGTCCTTCTTCCTAGATGATAACCAGATGCCATGGATGAAGCCAGCAGCCTCCCCACTCGCCAGAATGAGAGTCACAAGCTGAAGCCAGTGGAGTGGGGAACCTGGAGTTTCCAGGCTTCTGGTGACTGTGGAGCTGCCACGCCAGGTCTCTTGGGTAAAGAGAACCCACCTGTTGAAACCTTGGCTTTGAGGTTTTTGCAACTGGAGCCAAAAACAGTTTCTAAGTCATAAAACATGTAACTACTTAGCACTGAAATATGTAATTATGGAACCAAGCTAGGTGCCCAACAGCAGAGGATGGATAAAGAAGGTGTACACAGCAGAATAGCTTCCCACCATGAAGAAGAATGAAGCTATGTCATTTGCAGGACAATGGATGCAACCAGAGGTAATCATATGAAGGGAATTAAGTCAGCCCAAGAAAGATAAAGATCATGTTTGATCTCTTCTGTGACTCCTAGATTTTTATACATACACATAAAAGTCATGTATGTATGTAGGACATGAAAGAAAACTGTCCAGAGGGATGAAGGAGACTAATGGGGATGGGGGATATAGAAGGGTATGGGGGGAATGTACTCAGCATATTAGATATGTGTGCATGAAAACCTAAAAATGAGTAAATTAACAACACAGAAAATAAATATAAAAGCAGCACATAAAGCATATTTGTCAGAGGAAAATAAAGAGGATCTGATTAACCAATAACCAGTATGCCTGCCTCTAAAATCAACTGACTTTCAACATTACAGTTGGGGGTAGGTTATGTAAGAGCAGCAAGACCCAGCTCCATGCTGTTGGAGATGGAATTTAAAATTTTAAAATGTACACAAATAAAAAAAAATAAGATGGAAAGAGACCATGCAAACACAAGCATAAGAATCAGCCACAGTCAGCAAGGAATACCGCAGACACATGTCCCGCTGTGAAAGACGGCTCATCCATCAAGCTAATTCTAAGAGTGCCGCACCTACCAACAAACAGAACCGACAGGAGAAACAGACAAATCCACAATCAAGACCTGAGATTTTGCCATTTCTTTCTCAGTAATTGGGGGGAACGTGGACAGAAAATCAGTAAGGATGTAGGAGACTTGAATAGCTTCAGCTGAGAACTCAATACCACTAACATTTTACAGATCATCTACCCATCGTCTGCAGCTTACTTCCATTACCAATGCATACAGAGGGGTCATCAATATAGACTTTATTATTGGTCAAAATCAACTGAGGACGCAAGTGAAATAAGAGAGGATGTTGAAGACTCCACACAAGTGACAAACAGACTTCCACGGAGCACCTTCAGCAAACAGGAACAAAGCATTCTTATCAATCCAGATCAGCCAGTACCAAAACCAGACAGTGTGGCGGGCCACCTAGCTGAGCAGCCAGAAGCACTTGCCATGCAAGCCTGTCCACCCAAATTCAATGCCCGCAATCCACACTGGGGGCAGAAAACCAGCTTCAAGAGTTGCCCTCTGACCTCCACAAACACGCCGTACCATGGCCATGTCCCCATACACAATGACAATAAGCAAAATAATTTTAAATACAAAAATGAACACTGTACCTGGCTACTGTAAGCACTTCCAAAAATGTCCCCCAGGAAGTCCTATGTCACCTCCCTGTGTGTGGGGGACTCACAGACTCCCGTCTAATAAATGGGATAAGCTGGAAGCAATGGTGTGCAACCAGGCTGTACAAAACTGTGTTTCTCCCTCCCTCCCTCCCTCCCTCTCATTCTCTCGTCACTCTTTCCAGGAGGACACAGCTGCCATATTGTTTGTCTGTTTGTCCCCACCCTGCACCCATGACAGCTGCCATATCTAAGTCCCCCAGTGGACCACAGCGGTGCCTGCGGCTCTCTAGTCCCTATGAAGTCCCCCTAGGCCAGGAATCTTACAAAACATACGGAAAACTCATGTGAATCTTCAGCCCAAACCACCCAGCTACACTGCCTCGAGTTCTTTGCTCCTCAGAACCTCTTCTGGAAAAACAAATGCTACCTGAAGCTACTAAGCCATTAAATAATTAAAAAAAAAACAGATTCCCCAAACCACAAAGCTATGCAATAGTTATTAATGACCAAAATAATAATAATAATAATAATAATAATAATAATAATAATAATAGAAAGAAATCCTTCATTCCTTTCAACTAACTCTTGGTTACAGAAGCAAATCAAACTGAAGCCATAAACAACAAATGAGTAAACATGAAAGCACCATATCAAAGCCTGTGGGATGGACCAGAGTGCGAGAAGGATAGCTCCTAGTTTAAAACACAGCCTGTGTTAGAAACGGGGACGGAATGGGAGGAAATGAATTAAGTACTGGAGGAACTACGGAGAAAGGACTACACAATAAACCTAAAGCCGGCTCAGGCAATAAAAATACTAATTAAATGCTTTAAATAATGGACTTAGGAAAAAGCAAAATATATTTTAGAGTACTAAAGAGAAAAACTTGGGACATTTCTAACTTCTAACTGGCGTGGGGAGGAGAACATAACGAACCCCATCAGCGACAAGAAGGGGTGTAACTCTATAAACAGGGATTCATTGGGACCTTTCGCTTTTGTCCACATTTTATTATTTTTTTTATATTATGTATTGTTGGGGAGTGCCAGAGCGTTCACACAGAAGTCAGAGGGCAACGTGGGGGAGGCAGTGCTCTCCCCCACCACCTCGTGGGTCCTGAACTCTGGTCACAGGCTTTCCAGCAGTACCTTTACCCACCAGCTGTCGTGGTTTGAATAAGAACAGCCTCCTCAGGCTCCTGTATTTGAATATTTGGTTCCCAGGATTAGGAGGTGTGGCCTTGTTGGAGAAGGTGTGTCACTGTGAGGGGGCTGTAAGGTTTCAAAATTCCGTGACAGGCCCAGTCCTACAGATCAGATGTGAGCTCTCAGCTACTGCACCATGGCTACCTGCTCGCCATGATGATCATGGACTCACCCTTTAAAACTGTAAGCAAGCCCCCAGTTAAATGCTTCTCCTGTAAGTTTCCTTGGTCATGGTGTTTTGTTATGGCAACAGAACAGTAACTAAGACACCAGGCTAGCACAGTTTAGGGTTTTTTGAAATAGGGTGCCTCATGCACCCTAGGCTGGCCTTGAACTCCCTGCACAGCCAGTGATGACCTTGAACTTCCCCTCTTGCTTCCAACTCCCAGGTGCTAAGATTTTGAGCATGCACCACCCGTAATCTGTGCCACATTTGTGTGGTGCTAAGGATTGAACCCAAGGCTTCATGCATGCTAAGTGGGCACTTTACCATGAGCTACATCCTCAACCCTTAAGTTACTTTTTAAGAGATGTATTAAATCCCAGCTGGCCTCAGCCTCCTGGGTGCTAGGATTACAGATGTGCAACACTATGCCCTTAAGTTGTTATTAAAGATCTGTAACATAAATTGCTAAACAGTCTTATTAATAAAAAACCCAAAGCCAGATATTGGGGTGAAAACTGAGATCAGAGAGCAGGCCAGCCACATCTTACCTCTAGGAAATCCTCAGCCAAAGAGAGAGCTACTTCCTGTATACTCACGCCTATATACCTTTCTGTGCCCTGCCATCTAACCTCCTTTCTTTGCCCAGCTACATCACTTCCTCTTTCCACCCAGCTCTATCACTTCCTGTCTGTCTGTACAGACCTACAGACCTCTATGGTTAACTAGCACGTGTGCCGCCACGCCTGGCTCTCTTCCCAGTGTGGCCTTGACCTCTAGAGTTCCGGATGAATCTAAGCCTCGCAAACGCTAGGATTAAAGGCGTATGCTACCGCCAACCTCTATGTTTAATATAGTGGCTGGCTTTTTCCTCTGGTCTCCAGGCAAGCTTTATTTATTAGAGCACAAATAAAATATCGCCACAAAGATTTTTATATAACTTTATACCCAAAGAAGGAAAATGATTGAAATAATTTTCTCATCTGGCTAGCAGAACTTTCTGTGTGAACAGCAATGTTCTGTCGGTGCTGGGCACTGGCCACATGAAACCACAGCGCCAGGCCAGTGAAGCTGGACTAACACAATAAGGAATGGGTTTCTATTCCATTTTATTTTCATTCGGTTTACATAACCCCCCTGGCAGGTAACGGCTGTACTAGACAACACGGCTTTAGGAAAAAATCGCAAAAGCTAAAACAAGTTCAGAAATTTAGCCCTAAAAACAAGAAAGATTTTGAGAGCACTGCAAGATGCGTTCTAAAACTTACTTTAGCCTTAGACGGTTTAGCAGGTAACTCCCGCCAAAATTTCCCAAGCAAAAACTACGTTACAAGTTAGAGTGTAGAAAAATATCCAAGGAAAATTGATTTCTTCTATGCTAGCTCTGCTACTGAATTCCAGAAAGGAAGTGTGTCTATTACATGCATATATACACAGGTCCACACATGTACATGCATACATTCACAGCTGTACACATGTACATATGCACATACACTGGTATATATGTATACATGTATACATGCACACATACACACTCAGCTATATACACATATATATATGGGTATATGATATATAGGTATATACAAGTACATGCATACACACATGCATGTATTTGCACACTTACACACAAGTGTATTCATGTACATGTGTGCATACACACTCAATTATCCACATGTACGTGTGTATGCATACATACACC
>CABHPH010118640.1:0-45886 GCA_902168325.1 Peromyscus nudipes | reverse complement strand
GAGAGAGAGAGAGAGAGAGAGAGAGAGAGTGTCTTATCTGTTTCTACACAGATGGATTCTTAAGGAAATTGGCAACATAAAGCAAATATTCAAAAGTACAGAGGAAGGATCACAGGACACCCAAGCTCATCATGTATGGATCCTTCATATTTTAACTGAAATACAGTCACATTGGTCTTTCCCTAGCACGGAAGGAGGTGTGGTGGCTTCATCTTCATCTATTATGTAGTAGTATACCTCAGAGTCACTACCAACCTGCAGTCCATACTTCCTATGATCCTAGACATTGCCCTCATTGGTAAGTGAAATATAGTTCCCCCCTTGAAATAAAAAATGCCTGCCTACAGTGGAGAGTAGAACAAAGTTGGGGTTGAATTCTTCTTTCTGGAATGTCATCTCTGTGGCGGTATTGTGTTCGCCAAAATATTGTGTATGCTAATAAACTTATCTGGGGTCAGAGAACAGGACAGCCACAATATTAAACATAGAGGTTAGGCAGTGGTAGCATACGCCTTTAATCCTAGCATTCCAGAGGCAGAAATTCATGTGTTCAAGGATACACCCAAGCATGGTGACCTACGCCTTTAATCCCAGAAAGTCAGCCTTTAATCCCAGGGAGTGGTGGTAGAAAGCAGAAAGGTATATAAGGCGTGAGGACCAGAAACTAGAGGCATTTGGCCTGAGCAGGCATTTGGCCTGGAGAAGCGGCCTGGAGAAGCATGTGGCTGGTTAAGCTTTCAGGCTTCTAGCAGCAGTTCAGCTGAGACCCATTCTGGATGAGGGCTCGGGGCATCCAGTCTGAGGAAACAAGACCAGCTGAGGATTCAGCGAGGTGAGATAGCTGTGGCTTATTCTGTCTCTCTGACCATCCAGTGTTCACCCCAATACCTGGCCTCGGGTTGATTTTATTAATAAGACTCTCTAAGATTCATGCTACACATTTAGATGTTTTGGTTCAGCCAGTGGCAAGGCTCCGGTACTTAACTCATGAGCGCCACTCACGGTGGATTAAACAAGGGGGCGGGGCACATGTCCGGGATGCACCAATAGTTACATGCAGCGCAGGTGCAGGTCACAGACTAGGAGCTTCATTCCAGGTTCCAGAGTAAACCATGGCTCTGAGCTCTGCAACCTGAGACTAGCTCTGATCCCACAAAGGGAACAGCCCTTCTGCCTCTTAAGAGGGAGCATGGCATATAAGTGGGCAGCCTTCCTGTAAGTTGAAATGAGTCCTAAAAAACTAAAGCATTTAGTGACACCCATGCTTAATACCCACCAGCTTTTTCTCTTGTCTTCATTCATGCATTCATTCACTTAACAAATGCTACTGAACACTCATCTAGGTTTCAAAGTCAATTTGCAGTGCCCTTTCCATCTCTGACTTTTCTTTCTCCTCAAGCTCTCAGCCTAGCGCTGCCCTTTGGAATTGAAACTTGGGACACTTGGGGCAAAAAAGGTGTCTGGCTGCTGTACAGTCAACATAAAACACTCCCTTTAGGGAAGCTGGGAGTCCTCAAGTCTGCTGGCTGTCTTGAACATTCTGTAACCTCGCATGCATTATGAATGAGTTGGGTGACCTATCTGAAATATCCCTTAAGAGAAGGCCATGAGGAAGGAAGACTGAAGATTGACTGGAGCCCCGGGTTCTGTGGGGACAAGCTTGTCAGTGCTGGCACTTCTACATGGCACGAGGCCCAGGCATAGCAGGTGGCACAGACACAGGCTTAATTGATAGCTTAATTAAGGAATTAGGTAGGTTATAACTTCCAACCCACAGCTTGGTTAAGCTAAATTTCATTCTCTCTCTTTCCGGTGGAAATACACAGAGAAGTAAACAAAGGGTGGGTGTTGTCCACTCAGGAACTGTTGCTTAAAGAATTTGTCCCATCTGTATGCAAACTAGAAAGGAAAATGGTGTTGAGAAAATGTCAACACACACTACCTTCACTTCCTGGAAGCCTCTCCAAGAATTCCCCCAAAGGCAGCTGTTTACCCTCCTTCCTCAAGAACTTTCCTAACTGCCTTCTGAAAAGAAGCTTCGTCCTCAGGAGGCCCTGAGCCTGGGGAATGGCTTGATCACAAGCCAACCTACAGCCATGCCATTGAGCCCTAAGTTTAGTTGAGCATTTTCCAGTCTTAATAACTAGATCAAAATACCACTTCTGGAATCTTGCTGACTGCTTGGCTAATTTTACAGTATCTGGCTTCTGGTCTTCTCTGGGTCTTAGGCTTGGGGCGGGAGCATGTTAACTAGTCACTGTTTTAAATGTGCATAGAGACGAAGCAGGAGTTGGTGGTGTGGTTTGAATGTGACATGTCCCCCACAGGCTCACGTTTGAACATTTGGTTCTCAGCTAGCAGTGCTGTCCTAGGAAGTTATGGAACCTTTAGGAGGCAAGGTCTAACTGGAGGAAATGGGCCACGGGAAAGCAGGCAAACAGAGGGTAGAGATCTGTTTCCGGGCCCACAGAGGTGTCAGGAGTCCCAGCCACAGGCTTCCACTGCCATGACCTCTGCCATTCCTTCTCCATCACGATGGCCACCCTCTCTCAGACTATAAACACCAATAAATCCTTACTTCCTAAGAGGCTTCTGTCTGGTCAGTGACAAGAAAGGACTATACAGTTGAGGATGGTGAGACCTGGCTCTTGCCTAGTCCAGGGATTTCAGCTGCACAAATAGCCTAGTGGGTAAATGCACTTGCTGTACACGCCTAATGACCTGTGTTCCTATCCCAGAACCCAAGTAAGAGCTGAATGCAATAGCTCAAGTATCTGAAATCCTAGCAGGCCACATAGAGATGGGTGGCTGAGGCAGGGCAATCTCCAGAGCACACGGGCCAACTAGCCTGGCTTGTCCAGTGAAGTTTCCTGACTTCCACAAGTATGCCTGAACTCCACCCCCACAAATGTCACACACGTCAATAATGATCACATTTTAAGAACCATTTAGTTTGAGACCAGTGAGACAGAACTGAGCCTCGTGGCATTGGGTGTGACCTGAGGTGTCTTGAGGGATCTCTGACAGTTTTTGAGCTGTGGGACAGTTTCTGGGTTGGGCCAGGTTCTTTATGGCTTCTTTGTCCTCACATGAAATATCTAGGTGATTAAATTCTGGGCAAGCATCTTACCCTGCTGCTCATCATCAAACTCTATCCTAAAAGAACTTCCAGATTTCTCTGCAGTGGTCACAATCTCTTCCACCAGCTTCAATCATGTTCTCACTGCCTGAACTTCTTAGCTTATTTCAGACATAACTCACAGATCACAGTAGATCATTAATTACACTTCCCTTTTCAGGCCTCTGATTAAACTCACACACTTCATCTGGCATTTCAAAAGCGACTTCAAGCCTGGATTCCTTTTCTGAAGTTACTTCCAAAAACCTATCCATAAATTAGTAGCTATGGTATGTTTATTAGTCTCCAGGACTTCAGACAGCATATTGATTCTGGGCAGAAGCTTAGCATCTGGTTTGTCTAAAGAATTTAATTTCCTACAACCACATGTTCCCATCATATTGTCCAGTACCGAGACACACACTCATTTAGGAGCTCCTAAGTGCTGTGCAGACTGACACTTAGCACACAGCTCTTTATTGATTTGTAAAGTGGGTTAATGAATCAATATAGAGGATTTGTTGTTGTTTTGTTTTGAGACAGGGTCTCATGCAGCCCCAGCTGGCCTTGAACTCATTCGGGTAGCCCAGGATGACTTTCAACTTCTCATCTTTTTGCCTCCACCTTTAAGGTTTTGGGATTACAGGTGTGTCACCACACTGAGTTTATGGGGTGCTGAAGATCGACCCCAGGGCCTCACGCATGCTTGGCAAGCACTCTACTCGTTCAGTTTAAGGACTGTTTGTTTCTGAGTTTGTGCTTTTCTTGGTACATACTTGGTAAAATGCAAGCATATAACTAACTGTGCCCTAATCTGGTGATGTTTAAAATATGGAACAAGTCATATTTCAAGACTTCTTCCACTTCCTTTCTGGGTTCAATACCTTTCTCTTACTTTTGAACAGGGTTGGCAAAGGCTAGAAAGACTGACTTCCCAGTCTTTTAAAAGACATGCTTTTAAAAATATCTATTAAGCCCAACATCAATATATTTAGCATAAAGAGAAGCATATGATCTGAGACGCTCCATATTTTAAGGTCTTCATATTTCTGAGATATCTGCCTTTAAATCATTACAATCACTATTTTCAAAGTCTGGGTCATGGTCTTCACTTTCTAACATGCTAAAAGCAAAGAAAGCTTAAGTTAACCCCCCCCCCCCCCGCCCTTAAGATGTATTGTGTGTGCACACACATGTGCATGCACCCTCAGAGGCTGGAACTGGAGTTATAGGTGGTTGTGAACCAACCAATGTGGGTGCTGCGAACTGAACTCGGGTCATCTGGAAGAGCAGCAAGTGCTCATAACCACTGAGCCATCTCTCCAGACACTACTCTGGCCTTCTGCTTTTGCCCCTTACTACCTCTCTGCTGTGTTCCAGTGTGGCTCCCCAAGTCTTGTCCATCTACTCTAATGGTTTTTCACTGTTTGCTCCCAAAATTTTTGCAAATAAAACTTCTCATAGTCCTCCTGATGGCTCAGTCTCCAAACTACTCATCTCCAATCCATTTTCACCTCTGACACTGTGTTTTTGAGGCAAAACTGTCCTAGCAGACCAATGAGCGGCCAAAGAATATTTTTTTTGTGGCACTAGTCAGGATAACCCCGTTATCTTTTTCTATCAGTATATATAAAACTATACATTTTAAATAAAAGGAATTCTCTATAGGAGAGTAACATAACCTACCACCTATCCACATTCAGGTTGTTTTTACTGTTTTGTTTTATTGCAAAGTACAGTGCAAAACATCCTTTAAGAAGTATGTATTGCTTGACCTAATAAAGCACTATGTAAATTCTGGTGCTAGAGATGTCCACATTTTTGGAATGCCACTGCTGCCAATCACTGAGATTTTAGTTCTCTGTTAAATGGGGATTTGGAGCAGGTTTAGTAGCATGATTCCTTGTAGATCCATCTTCCTTTGCTACTAATGGCCTGTTTTCCATGGAGTATTGTGCTAGTCTAAATGGGAAACATCCTTTAACCGTCAGTGACACAGACGCTTCCCTAGCTAGTGGAGTATCCACCCCTTCTCATTCTTTGACTTACGAAATGACACAAGTCTCATTTCCCAGTTCTCCCCAGCCCGAGTCTAGCAAGGCTGCGGGAAAGCAGACACTCCCAGTTTGTTTCCCAGCTCCTGTTCTCAGCATCAGCACTCCAAACCTCACATAAACCCTCTGATAGGACTATACGGTGGTTCCCTGGTACTAACAGAAGCAAGATATGGGAGCTCGAAGAATTTGGAAAGAAAACTAAGGGAGGGACATCTTTCTTTCTCCAAGGGCCAAACTGCTTTTCTTGTTAACCGTGGTGGGCCATTCGTGATTTCTCACCAAGGGTGTAAAGCTCAAGGTTCTCTCCAGTTTCCTGAAGAATATTCTCATAGAATTTTATTACAAGAACCTAAATTGTTCTTGTAATAATTCTAAGGATTAGATTATTAAATCATGACATGTGTTGTACCACTGATTAACTTAAAAACAAACAAACAGACAAAAATCAATTTCTGGGCCCTTCTCCGAGAGGTTGTGACTTCACTGGGCTGGGCATGGACAGCAGAAGCCTTTCAAGACTGTTTCCAGCTAAGGCTGAGATCCATGGCCTCCCCTGACTTGTCCTTCACACATCTGGCAGCAGAGGAAAGTGAAGCCAGGAGAGGGAATGTAATTTGCCCAAAATCATGCTACTAAGTGCCAAATTCAAGCTATTGTACAGACCTAATGGCCTCTAGGCCACTGTACCAAACTAACAAATGCAGTCTATGAGACCACTGGGACTATGCTATGCTAATGCTGACTATTCACGGGCACCATTATTCACGTTGCTAAGGTAAATCTGTCTATATTCTCAGCATCAGCTCTTTGCACCCACATCAGTACTCGATAGCTGCCTGGCCTCTCCTGCCTATAAGCATCTCCTCTGCCTGCTCTCCTGGCTACTCCCAACACACAGCCACTTCAAGTCCCATCTTTTCTCTTGAGAGTCACCTTTGGGCCAAGGTGATTACTTTATGACACTCATGGCTCTGGGTACCACTCCTCCCTGGTCCTTGCCACGTAAGTAGGTAAACACATGTCTTCCCCATTACTATCTGCTCCCCAAACAGGGTCTTCCCACTCACCATAGTTTTCCTACCACTTGGCACTCAAGGTCCCTGCAGAGGCGGAAAGCAGCCTGGAGTGGAGGCACCCTCTCCTCAGACTAGGGAGCAGCAGGAACTATGCTCAGACTCCCATTTTCTGTTTGCCACTGTGCACACATCTGAAAATCGAGTCCCAGACGGGCTCAGGCACCTGCCAATACTGCAGCCACAGATCAGTGGCAGAGCTCATTAACTCCCTCAAGAAGACCCAGCTTTCTGCAAGCCGTTGCCTGCTGCTGCCTTATACTTAGCGTGTGGAAGAGCTCCCCTCTCCCACTCACGCACATGTGCGCTCTCCTTGTTGCATTCTCCTCGTGCAGCACTCATGGTGGCAGCATTTAAACAGCCGCCCCACCAAGCTGATGCTCACCCATAATCTGCTCCGTGCTGCCTGCTCTGTATTCGGACTGCGGTTTCCTCCAAATAAAGTCAAGTCTGCATTACAGGAAGTTTAATAATCAGCGTTTAATACTTCTGAGTACAAGAAGGAACTGGACCAGAAGCAAGGGGCAACCCAGCGAGAGAGATCCCTGAGAATGCAGCAGGCAACCTCTCCATGTACTCCACTACAGTACATTCCTCCTCTTTTCCTGCCTTACCTCATCCTTCATTTCAGTAACTGTCCATCTCATCTCATCCAAACCTGTTAAGGGGCTTGCAAACGCTGTGATCTGACTGTGGCTCTAGGAAGACAGCAGGCCAGCAAGCACTCCTCCTGAACAAATCCAAACAGACTTTTCAGCCCCACATCAAAGGGCATGTCTGCTGCATTTTATACCACCACCATTGGTGAGAGGCTGCCACAATCTCAAGTCTCAACCGTGTTTTTCCTCTTACAGCACATGCAAGTTGACTGCCTTTACCCCTGGGCTTCTCACTAAATTCTCAACCCCATTGAAGCAAGGTCAAATCCCTCCTGGCCACTAAAGTCTAGTGCTATGGTGGCATATAATCACAGACAACATGGTATGAATGGTATGAGTTCACAACACTGTGCCAAGCACTTCAGTCCTAGGAAACGGGGCCCGGGGTGAGGGGTGGGGGGGGCCACTTTCAGTTTATAGGTGAGGAAGTGGGTCAGAATGGAAGTTCCATGAAGGGATTCCAACATCACAGTTTCTACCAGGACTTAGCAGAGCAGCTGGTACAGACACAAAACTCATCACTATCACTATTAACTCCAGTCACTCAATCCAACCATGGCTATCTTCTCTTCCACCCATACTTCTCAAATGCCTATATGTTATAGCTGAGACAGTGAGGACAGGAAAGGGAATGAGAATTGCCCAATGTCACACAACCACTGAACAGCAAACGGCCTAGCATGCGATCTACCAGCCTCCAGTCCACACAGCCCAACTGAGATGCACACAACATGGCTGCCACTCTCCTCAGGTAACTCTGCTATGTGGGTGACTGCTTTGCTTGACCATCTTCTCCAGGGCATGTACTCTCTGGTGACTTTTGTTCCCTTATACTGGCAAAGTCCCCATTCTCTCTGGAACAACCACATGTCTATCAGAGGGTGATAACCATCCACCCCCAATCCTCAAACTCCACATGTCACAACAGAAGCTGCTCTGCCACTGAACTGAAACTGACTCAAGGATTCTTTTGATGGGATACTGGCCCCAATTCTCCAGCTCCCCAACACCCTGGGAATATAAGCCAAGCTTTCCTCTCCTTCAATGGCAGAGCAGGTTTCAGGGAACAGGGTCTGAAGAAAACAGCTCTGATGACACAGAATAAAACAGCAACAGTTCCAGAAAAGTTGTAGTAAAAAAACACACCAAACCCACAAAACACTGAGACTACAGCTCAAAACAGACAGCCATTCCATGCTCACACATCAGGAAATTTAGTAAGACGGTTAAGGTGGCAACTGTTCAGGATTATCTGTGCACTCAAAATAATCCTTTCATGTTGTCAAGTGTGAAAACAGTCCCTGTGAGTTCTAGCTGCTCAAAATGTTGACTGGTCAGATGAGGCTAGACCAGGGTTTTCTCACTGCTTAGATCTTTAAATAGCCGGGGCTTTGCAGAGGCCACTGAAGGAAAATGGCGATCTCGCGGCTCTACTTGGAAGGAGTGGTGTAAGCGGCCAGGAAGGAAGGAAGAAGGTCACACTTTCTTCCTTGAAGCTATTCAGCCATGACTAGTTCACAAAATTTACAGACAGCCGATAATGCTGTTGCCAGCGGACTTTTTCCTAACTTTCCTGACATCACTTTTTAAACTCTGAAATGAATGTCTGACCTCAAAGAATTTTAAAAGGTAGTTCACCAGTAGTGTTTGCATTTGAGACCATGGGTTCAATCCCCACCACTCAAAAGCCCTGTACCAAGTAAGATGGAGGTGCATGCCTGTAACCACAGCACTCTGGAGGCTAATGCAGGAAGATCACTTCATCGTCAAGGTTAACCTGGTATACATAGTGAGTTTCTGGTCAAGCAGGGATGGATAGCAAGACTCTGTCATCAAAAACAGAAATAACAACAAACACAATATCCCATAATAGAAACAAAAGACAACTTGGTGAGCATTTTTCTTAAAGAGAGTTTCATGATAAAAGCGTTAAGACATGAGGGAAATACAGTTATCTAATACCTGGGTTCTACCAAGATATGATTTAAGTACTCTGGGGTGAAACATGAGCAGAAAAAAACAAAAGCAAAAACAAAAACTTAAGTTCACTAGTTAAGTCTAAAAATCAGCAGGGCTCATTCTTAGGAAACCTACAATGCCACCCCAAATGCTCACTCATCCTACTGGGCAAAGATACCATAGCAAATACACTACGGGCATGCAGTTACAGACCAAAACTGGCTGCTATGCCTGGAATGTCCTCAGCAAATGTATTCTATACATATATTTTGAATCACTTTGCCAATATTATTTATGTTATCATTTCTTTTATTTAAAAATAAATTTAAAGTAATAAAATTTTATAGCGGCAAAATAATTTTAAATTAAAATTTCCTACTTAAAAACTAACAGAGATGCATTTTATAGTGGGGAAGACCTTATTGCCATTATTACTTAAACCAAGGAAAGGTGATTCGGTTCTAAACATGGTCTCCCTGGAGATGAAGGCAGAGAACTGTGGCATGTGTAAGATGCTGTGGGGGAAGCACAGAAGGACATCTGCTTGGCCCTGCAAGCAAAAAGACAAAGCACTTGCCACATGAAAACTGCACATAGAAGACACAGAACAAAATATGTGTATTACTTTTAGCATGTTAAAAACAATCACATCAAAAAGTATACAGATAAAAAATGCCATAGATGACATAAGAAAATAGTGTGTGATATATATATTGCATATATATATATATATATAATCTACATTATTTACCACTATGATATATACTTTCTGGAGCGGCATAGATGCTGCCATCACAAACTAAATTGTACAGCTTGGTTCCTTATAAGTCACAGAGTCATACTTTAAGAACTGTAATTAATATCCTCAACTACATTTCTCTATACATTTATTTCTCACCTTCCACATGATCTAAACCAGGAGCTGGAGTTTCAGTGTGGTGTTCACCTTTAATACACTGCATTTGTTTCCACACTTAATAACATCATTACCACGTTGATTAAATTACATTAGAATCATTATATACATAAAAGATAGTCACGTTCACTAGCTAGACAAATGTTACTTTCCTCTTAAGATATATTCTTGTACCTCAAATGCTTAAATCCCCAATGTGGAGGAGGGGGCCATCACTGTTGGACTTCCTACTTTCTGATATTCAGATACAAGAAGGTTAACGATGAGAGACGCATCCACACAGACAAAGACACCCTGTCTTGGAGAACTCAGCATGTCAGTGTCTTGGTAACAGTGGTGTACGATAGCATATTTTAATTTTTTTTTAAACCATGAACCTCAATTATTTTTCACTGATAAATTTTTCAAAAACTAAGAAACATACTATGTAATTTTTTTTTTTACAAAGATCAAAATTCTAGATGCTTATAAATAATTAGGGTATTTTTCATACTTTTGACCAGGATAATGTAATGGCCCAGTAAGTGTAGTGATATCCACCCACTACACTCAGGAAAGACTGAGTGGCGGAAAAAGCCCATGTGAACAGTTCCCCTGGGGCCCTGTGAAACCTGAAGCAGAGTGTGGAGTAGCATTATGGTTAATACTTCTTTCAAATGAACTTGAAAAGCAACCTTCCACGGCCTGGAGTGGGTGCTGCAGGGTCTGTGACCTCCAACTCCTTCTGCAGCCAGTCCCTCGCACCTGGCAAGGAGCAGGCAGATGCTGTGCGCAGGCCAGACCAGAGCCACACACTCAAGCTGACTGACCGTATTTTAAGCACCATTAAGTGGTTAGCCTTTCTCCCCAGTGTCTTTACTTTCTGGGTAGAGATAAAATGGCAGTAAAAGAAGGAGAAAGATATTCTGTGAGAAGTAGGACTCATAAAGTCAGTTTCAGTTTAGAACCTAGGTTAAAATATGACAGGGTCAGGGTGGGCAGAAAGATAAGGGGGAAAAAAAAAACACAGTTATTTTATGGATCTAGATTAAAGGTAGTTTTAAAAAACATTCCTAAATTCTGTGATTAAAATCTATGCACGGGTGTTTGTCACGTCTATTAAAAAATGAGCGGCAGCCTTCAGAACATCTCCTCTATGGCGTCTCAGTGGTTTCTAACAGCAGTCAGAACAGAATGTATCCACAGAGTGAAAACATTCGGTCTGAAGGGAAGATATAATGAAACAACATTTAGAACCTCACTGTGTGCGAGTCCCTGAATGCTATTGCTATGTTTCCAGCTTTTGACTCTCCTATTAATGTTTCAGTGACGATGCAATTGAAACACCCATCTTCAGCAGCATCTACGTGGGATGAAGCATTTCCACACTCTCGTACTGACATACACTGGAACTGCATGAGTTGTTTACAATAGTATAAAATACTGCTTTGGCAATTATAAACATAGCAATGTGGTTATCATATGGTATCTATTCTTTTGTCTTCAGTGAATACAGCCAAACTCTCACAGCAATACTGATTCCTGAATAGAAAGTCCCTCTCTATTTCTGTAGTGATGTGCTGGAGGTGAGGGCCCTGCATATTGATACCCAGGAGAACTGGCATCTTCCACAGTTGGTGAAGGTTTATACCTCACTGGACTGTCTACAGATACTTCTGGAAGGCCATGGTCCTGAAAAGGTACATGTTGAAAGGCTGCATATTTTGGTAAATTGCTTAAGTGGCTACGGCTAGGATCTCGAGTCCATGATTGTCCGTGTATCTCAGGTCTGTATGTATAGTTAACTTCTGACCACTTTCTGCTCTCTGGTAAATAATCCACTGGAGGAAGGATGAACTTTCCATTCTTTGGTGAGCCTGAACTGCCTGCATATCCCCCAGCACCAATGTCAATGGGAAGAACTTCAATTCGACTAGATGGTAGAACAACAGGAGTTGGGCGGCTGTAAGACTTCTCCGGAGAAATATTAACTGAAAGAGAAGAGCCATACGGTCTCCTGGAAGGATTAATTTGAGTCCCAGGGCTGATCTGTGGGGACACAAAGCTGCTGTGGGCAATAGGGATGTGTTTTGGAGAATTTCCATGGTAAACAGGGGGGTTGCTGTAGGAGGGTGGATATGCAACCCTGTGATCCTCCCCTTCTAACTGGGATGGGTATCGTACATGGCCGGGAGGCTGCACTTTAAAAGTAAACTTGTTGGGTACTTTCGATGGGCTGGAGCTTGGCTCAGTGTGCTTTCTTGGGCTGTGAGGGCGAGTCTGTTCTGACGCCTCCTCCACAGATGCTCCGTTCTCGTTTTCACTCCCGGGCACATTGTCATACTGTGAAGCATTAGAACCCCGCTTCCCATCACTGCCATCAAACACCTTCATCTTTGGCCTGGAGTTGGACATTCGCGTCTCAGCGGAACTTGGGACGGCAGCTGTCGGGGTAGGGTTCACTGAGGAACTCCTGCCTTCGACGGCATATTTAGCAGTTCTTTCAATAGCTGAGGCATCTGATGGTTTTTTCCATTTGGGCATAAATTCCTTTCTGATGTTTGAAATTGCATTGCTATTTTGGTTAGCAGCTGCATGGTTATAGTGCCTGGAACTGTCCTGTGGACCCATTGAAGGTTTTCTCTGAAAGCCTGCCTCATGCTTCAGATTTTTATTATCGTCATCCACTGACTTCTGCCGTGGTTGCCCGACTCTCTCTGGTGTACCAGTTCTGCCGCGGTGGGCAGGGGAATGCTCATGTTTTTTGTGAGGTGATCCACCTTCTCTTCTGCTGCTTATTTGGGGGCTGGGCCTGCCAACACTTCTTTGTCCATTGCTCAACTGATTAATACAAGCAGAATTAGACTCAGGTGGAAGTTGCCCCAAGGGTTTCTTTGGATATTCATCCTCCTTACCTAAAAGGAAAGATAAATTCATAAGTCAAACAAATATAGGAATGATGAGTATCTAGTCTAAGAGACACACTGTAACAACTGCAGACTGTCTTGTGTATGTGGAAACACACACTTTCAAAAGGTGAGTGACTAACAGGAAGCAATTCTTAGAGACAATGACCCTAAGACATAGCTCACTTCAAAATCTAAGGAGGCACTGTGCAGGGGGAGACGGCCTGTTGCCTCACAGGCAAGGTTCGCGAGACTGCCTAGCATCGAATTCTTTTCTTTTCTTTTCTTAAGACATACTGTCACAACACAGCTTTTCTGTGCAAAGCTGATGCTCTCATTCCTAAAAGAACTGGTCAGTGGTTGAGTCTTAACATTATGTTACTTTCATTTTAACTCATCTCAACAAAAATGGTTTTGAAGTCAGTAAAGTCTTTGCTTTCAGCTTCAAGCAGATGTGTCAAAGTTGAAGGTCACTTGATAACTTACTGTGTCCCAAAGTTCTCCCCAAATTATTATCATCTTGGGTATTTCTCACAGCATAACTTACTGTTGAAAAGAAACATACTCTCCAACTGAAAACAAACATCCTACTTAAAAATGTAAATACAGGAAAAGAAATTTAAGAAGAATAAAAACCGCATTAGGTAACTTACATAATTAAAAAAATTTATGTGTGTGTTCTGCCTGAATGTATGTACGTGTACCACTTGCATGCCTGGTGCCTGGAATCCTGAAGAGAATACCAGATCCCCTAGAAGTGGAGTTGCAAATGGTTGTGAGCACTGGGAATTGAAGCTGGGTCTTCTTAAGCAGCCAGTGTACTTAACCACAAAGCTGTCTCTCCAGCCCATTTTAGTTTTATATCTTAAATAATTAACACAGAATTGTAAGGAATTGAAGGAAGGTTCAATAAACTGGCTAGTTAGCAAGAAATATTTTTAAATGCTCTATTACAACATTGCCAGATTACCATGAAGCTAATATAGACTACCATGAAAAGAAGATTTCATCTGCAAAAACTGCAAAATGTTTTACCCATTATTATAAAACAGTTTTTTGTCACCTGAAAATAAAGCTCTGCTTTCTTCAAATACTCCCTTAACGAAGATCCATCTAACTGATACTTACTATGATCTGCATGGGGTTGCTGTGAACACGGAGATGTGATATTTTCACATGGTCCTAGTCACCACAACCTTGTTATTTCTGTTTGTTTTGTTTGTGGGTGGGGGAAGGGACACCACGTTGATTACTCTTAGAATTCTCACACCGCACGCTTCTTTATAGAAAGTTTTAATTGGTACATAAGTTACAGATCCACTTCTTTAGGATATTTTAAGAAAAATACAATGCTTTGTTCGGAGGGGGAGAATATGTAACATCATCCTTTAAATAAGCTGCCAACATCAGAACTGTGCAGGGCCCAGAATGGGTTGGAGGGTAAAGGCTGCCAACCAGAGGACTTAAGTTCGATCCCTGGAGCCCACATGACATAGACACTAAACAGATATGGCAGAGCACTTGCTTAGCATGTACAAGGCCCTGGATGCCATCACCAGCATTCCAACCCAACCCAATCCTATCCGATCCAAACAAAACAAAGAAACTGGAAAATTAAAGTGGTAAAAACAATTAAAAATTGGGAGTGGGACGGTGCAGACCAGGGAAGAGTGCCAGAAAGAACAAGACCCTCTCTCTGAACAACGGCCCAAGAAGGGAAGAGGCCCCGGGAAGAGGCAAAAAAACTGATTAAGTCACAACCCACAGGGCACTATGAAGAGGACTTGGGATTTTGTCCTGAGTTACTTGGATAATTCTAGAGACTTTTCAGCAGATCAGTTCTATAATCTGAGATATATCACAGAAGTTATTTGAAATGGTGGTTTAGACTTTGATTGCAGTAATATTAAATGACAATGATAGTCACAATTGCTAACATTATTAAGTAATCACCATGCGTCAGTCATCATTCAGAACGCTGTGCACATAAACATTAACAACAGGCACGTTATTTCATTATCTCATTATGTGAGAAAACTGAGGCAGAGAGGAACTTGCTCACGGGTTCACAGCTAGCAAGGAGCAGATCCAGAGTTCAAACCCGAAGCTGGCTCCAGCATCTTCATTTTCCCTCTACTCTGCTGCAGTGAAGCAGTGAGATGCGTTGCTTTGGACACTTTAATGTGAAGCCCATATGCTTCCTCAGCTGGTAAGATGTGAGCTAGGAGGCCAGCAGCAGAGTGAAGGATGTCTGCTGCTTCAGAGGCAGAGCACACCACTCAGCAATTTCGACTTCAACAGCATTCCCAAGTGTCTCTTCTATGACCAAGCTATTTCATACTATTTACAAAATTATTTCAAGTGGTAACACAAACTTGAAAAAGCTAGCATTTGAAAGTTTTTGCTTATGAATATGTAAAGTGGGTTAAAATGCCAGCTGAGGGCAGAGCATTCAGCTCCTTAGGGTAAAGACCAACAAGTAATAAAATCCATTTAGCACCCCAACAAAGTGTTTTTATTTTTTAAATCAGTTCTCCAATAGTTAATCAGTTAGTCCCATAAAAATATGTGACTGTCATCTTCTCTGTCAGGGACAGTGTCTAGAACATACACTGATTAGCAAGATGACACAAAGACCTGCAACACAAAACCCCAGCTTACAACTTTCCTCCCGTCCCAACTTTGGCAATTCCAGGAGAGTAGAGCAGTTCAATGCTAGTTAATATCCTATCAGATGATGTACCAGCCAATCACCAAAACCCACTTTACAGAAGTGGACTGAGTGGGACCCTGATGTGCACACAGCTGCTTAAAAGTAGGGAAACTGTGGTACCAGTTTAAGAATGCTCATAATTACAATGTGTTAGAAAAATACCTACATGCTTAACTGGAGAATCTCTAAAATTATGAAAGAAAATATGATGAAATAAGGTACGTAACATAAAATAATTTTCTAAGTCTACTGCTACGCTAATATTTTTAACATGAACCAGAACTGAAATGAGTTACCAGCAGCATGCAGAGAAGGTCCCATTAATTACAAATTCTATACAGTTCTAAGTCTGCATCTGAGGCATGAAGGTAAGGAATACGCACTAGTCAGTGCTGGTTAACGTAACAAAAGTACTCTCAGACAGAGGGTTATTATTTTTCCTTAGCTGCCATAAACGTCTGCTATGAACATGTAGTACTTGCACAATAATGTTTTTCAATAGGCCAGACAATAAGGACATACAGTTTAGCGTAAGACTTGCGGGCCACATTTTCAGCACAATCCTAAGTGTCCTAAAGGCCTTGTCAAGAGTTTTACTCTATACATTACACTAACAGTATTTTTCTGACTCACTACATGAGCAACCTTCAGGAAAAACAAGATCAGACTAACAGATAAGGCATTCTCAATGGAGCTGGTACTAGCAATCATGTACTTTGCTTTCTTTCTACATGCTCAAATATCCATTTCCAACTAATCCATCCATTGCTTCTTTCCTTACATAGATGTAATGTTTACTGGTATGGGATTTAAATCATCTGGCTTTATTACTTTCAAAAAGTTGAAAACTAGAGTTTTCTCATCTCCATACTTTTATAATTTTACAAAGGTGACTGACAGCCACAGTTGACCTCATCAAATGCAGAGTTCCAGAACCCTCACTCAATCCATTCCATCTAGAAAGGTAACCACTTAATTTTCTCAGGCCAATTTTATGTATTTATTTTTCTGAAAACATGGAAGCAAAACCTAAATTGAAGGATGTCTACAGACCAGTCAGCTCTAAGTGTCTTATGCTTCTGGTTCTTCACGCAACACAGAATCACTGGCTGAGGTTCCATTGTAAGATACAGAAGAAAGGTAAAGAGACAGCTAGAGTGGGTAAGAAAGACCCAAAGAAGAAGAACTTTGAAAAACCAGAAGTGCAGGGAGATGGTGGGGAAAAACTGGATGAGGATTCCAAGAACATGTATGAGAAAACACACATCATCCACATTTAGGCACAGACATCCATATTTATTTGGCAACAGTCACTGGTGTTCATTCAGAAAGCCTTTGATTAAAGTAAAAACAGGATGACAGTAAAATATGTAGTTATGGGTAAAAGGTCTGTTTTTCCCGGGAGAAGGAATTTTTAAACGAGCAAGTAAGAGACAGACTGAGGTGGAAACTTTATACAGGTACAGGAAAGTTTATTTTTCAGTGTAAATAACAAGAAACATTTTTACCTCTCACTTTCTTTAAGTAAGTACAGAAATATGTCTAAGGAAAAGTGATGAATAGTATATGCATCTGACATTTGGTGAGCCATCTCTCAGCTGAGCCACCTCTCAGCCCTATACACACACACACACACACACACACACACACACACACACACACACACAGAGAGAGAGAGAGAGAGAGAGAGAGAGATTGTATAAGAATTGAAGGAGAGCTGGAGAGCTGGCTCAGCAGTTAAGAGCACTGGTTGTTTTTCCAGAGGATCCAGGTTCAATTCCTAGTACCCTTTGCAACTACAGTTCCAGAGAATCCAGTGCCCTCTTCTGGTCTCTGTGGGCACTGCATGTATGAGGTGCACAGACATACATGCAGGCAAAACCACCATACACATAAAATAAAAAATTAATAAAATCTAAAAAAAAAATAAATTTAGGAATTAAAGGAAGGCCGGGTGATGGTGCATGCCTTTAATCCCAGCACTCGGGAGGCAGAGCCAGGCGGATCTCTGTGAGTTCAAGGCCAGCCTGGTCTACAGAGGGAGATCCAGGACAGACACCAAAACTACACTGAGAAACCCTGTCTCGAAAAAAAAAAAAAAACAAAAAACAAACAAACAAGCAAAAAAAAGGAATTAAAGGAAATTTTCAATATATTTCATTCATTGAATGGATAAGAGACCAAAACGAACACTGGGGCACAATGTCTGTGTTCTAAAATATTCAAAGAAAGCTCCTTGCATCAACCTGTAGCACATTTCACCATGCCAGTGGCTTCTCCTTCTGTATCCCTTCAGAATACCTACATTTGTAGAAAAGTGTGAATCAGAGCAATGGCTGGTAGGCCGGAAACTCTGATTACAACATCCACAGTTCTCACAGTTAAAAAATAGAGTCTGGGGAAGAAAGCCATACACAAAGTTATACAATGTCTAATTAACTCTCAAGTGAAAAGCCCTCATTAGGTACCTGTGTGTAAAAGCCAATGGCCAATATAGTAAATGCACAAAAACATTTAGAGGAAACAGCCTCTTTGTTCCCGTAAAACTTTTCAATAAAGAGGCAGTAGACAGGAATATCAGAAAAGTGCCTCCTAAGATGTAAGTGCTTAAAAATCAATTCCTCTAAATGTTAAAAGCAGTGAAGCAAACTAGGCCCAGAGTGCTTCATAGCGAGGGCGGGGCCTCCCAGGTGTCAGGGCCAGAAGGCAATGCTTCCTTCGGGTGCTTAGTTCCAAACAGTGTCTACTCACTTCCACTTTGTGCTGTGCGTGACAAACAGGTCAATGCATACTTACAGCACAGCTTGTGTCGTAGTACTATTCTATTGCTGTGAAGAGACACTCTTATAAAAGACAGCATTTAACCAGGGGCTTGATTATAGTTTTAGAGGGCTGGTCCATGATCATCATGGCAGAAAGCAGACAGGCATGGCATTGGAGCAGTAGCTGAGAGCTTTACATTCTGAGCCACAGACGGCAGGCGGAGAGAGACAGTGACTGGGTCTGGCATGGACTTTTGAAACCTCAAAGCTAACTCCAAGTGATAGGTTTCCTCCAACAAGGCCATATCTACTCCAGCAAAGCTACAGCTCCTAATCCTTACCAAACAGTTCCGTTAACTGGGAACCAAGCATTCAAATATGAGTCTATTGGGGCCATTCTGGTTCAGACTACCACAGCCTGTGACAGTGACATCAGCGTACATTTTCCAGAAATACTTTCTGACTGACTATTGGGTTACACTACAATCACGTTACTCCCATGAATCAATGTATGCATGTTCTTTGCATCTCAGTGGTGGTCTGGGTAAAAGTTCCTGTGGAGGAAGAGAAGTAAGTGTGGAAGGGAGATCAAAGAGAGAAGGAGCAGAACAGAGTCCAGCAGAGAACAGAACAAGGCAAGGGAAGGAACACCTGTGTGGTAGGTAGAGTGGAAAGGACAAGAGAGGAAGGAGACCAGAGCTACATGAAGGAGGAGATGGAGGTGGTCCCAGGGGATCTAGGAGCGGGGTTCCCCTCATAGAAGCAGGTTCTAAACAATGTCTCAAAGGCCTCTCAATTCCAATAGCCAGACCAAACCCACAGCCTCTTTGTCATGTAATCTGACCTCTGTAACTATGACATTAAGAGGAAAAAAACCTATATGATTTCTACACAAAGATTGCTGTGGGATGTTCTGTATGTTAAATTTGTTGGTTAATAAATAAAACACTGATTGGCCAGTAGCCAGGCAGGAAGTATAGGCGGGACAAGCAGAGAGAATTCTGGGAAGTGGAAGGCTGAGGAGAGAGAGCCACCATCATGAGAAGATGTTAAGATACTGGTGAGCCATGAGCCACGTGGCAACTTATAGATTAATAGAAATGGGTTGACTTAAGAAAAAGAACAGTTAGCAAGAAGCCTGCCACAGCCATACAGTTTATAAGTAATATAAGTCTCTGTGTGTTTACTTGGTTGGGTTTGAGCAGCTGCGGGACTGGCGGGTGAGAGAGATTTGTCCTGACCATGGGCCAGGCAGGACTGGAGAAAACTCTAGCTACAAAAGATGATTTTTTTGGGGGCGTGTGTGTGTGCAGATTAAGTATTCAACTTTTACTGGGCCAAGGAAATAACTGTGTGGAACCCATAAAAGCAACAAATGTCACTGTCAGTTATGTTTTTATGTGCTAATAAGTATTCTCTATCACAAAAGTAGATTTAAGCAAATCTGCAAGTAGCTACCTTTATACACACACACACACACACACACACACACACACACACACACACACACACGGTCTTTGGTTTACCTGCTGTCCTACATCCTCATCACTCCTAAGCAACTGGGACGAGCAGACTCAAGCACAGCCGACATAAACACAGATGCCTTATGTGCGGCCCTTTAGAGTCGGTATTTATTGCCCGGGCTCTCAATCTGAGACTCTCTTCAGTAAACAGAGCGATGGTTTTGCTCCCTCCACTGATGTTTCTGCTCAGCTTCATGTCAGAAATTTACTTTCTCCTTCTTCCTGAAAACACAGCAAGTGAGCTCTGGCCACGTCCTACAAGAGCTTTGTGTGAGGCCGTCACACCAATGGTACCTCACCCATGTTCAGTAGTGTAAGTGCGAACAATCTTCTCTCCCCACGCACAAGAAACAGAACTTAATACAATTTAGAACAAAACCAAAATGTTTAGTTCCTTTTCAGTTTTTGTTTGTTTAGCATTTTTGTCTTTAAAAGCCCCAAAATGCCAACAGCAGTCTCCTCTAACTTCCCTAAGAAGACAAAAAGGTCCTTTTTCTGTCTCCTCAGGCCTGTCCATTTCCGGTCTTACTCAGGTCTCTGCCACCACCCAGTGGACACCACACTCTACTACAGAGTGGAGGTGGACTGCCTCCGAGGCATTAGCAGCTCTCTGAACCCAGTAAGAGATGTAAGTACAGAGTGCTCCTCCTCAGCGATTCCTGGTGACCCTCCTTCTACTTCTAAACGCAACAACACAATCTCAGCACACACTGAAGCTGACTGCACGCACAAACACGACACGGAATGGCTCACCACCCCCACTGTTTTTGTGTTCATCTTTGGTGTACAGATTCTCCCACGTCAAAAAGGACTAAAGGTTCAAACGGCTATCTGCTTCATGCCAGGCAACTATCAGCACTCATGATGCTGAGATGTGTTCACTGCATCCAAGGACACGCACACTAACACGAGTGCTCAAGCACCAAAAGCAGAAAACAGCTGCATGCATAAGCACTGGTTCGGACACTAAGTACAGGTGATCAAATTCAAGGGTTTGGGATCCTGTGGGCAGACTGAGATGGCTTTAGGTGGGAAATAATGCCTAAGTCAGGTGTGAAAATGGACAGCTTAGGTCAGATGTATTCAGACAATTAGTGGGTCAAGTCTGAGAACTCAATGTTGAAGAAGCATATATATAAAGGCAAACTGATGTTAAAGTGCACATCTGGCTATACTCTAGCAATCTCTGAGCACAGCAGTAGAAGCTACTTTTGAATAGCATAATAAACAGCATTTATTATTCAAAAGCATAATAATACTCCAGAATCATTCGGGACAACCAAATGACTATCATTTAGCAGCTGGATGATCTTGGACAGTTATTTAACCTTTACCCAAGTTTCCCCATCTATAAGCTATAGATTAGTAACAATGATGCATAATGACAATGAAAACTATTCACAGTTCTAACAACTAAGAAATAAATAAAATGACAAAAAATTCTATCAGGTTGAAAGACCTCAAGAAGGAAAGGCCAGAGGCAAACAACTAAGAAGTGCAAGCCCTGGTGAGAAGAAGCAGCGGGCTTCCCGAGAAGAGTGGGGTGGTATGCAGCTACAAGCCAAGGCATCTAGACTGCCTGCAAACCATCACAAGGGCACCAACCCGGACACAGCAAACAAACATAGAGCAGGTGCAGTTAGGGTCACTGCTGAGAGCTCAAGAATCCTAGCATGTATGGCAATTATGTCCCCCCCCACCCCCCAAATTAATCAACGTCTTTCAACTCTGAAGATCCAGACTTAAGCATAGAGAAGCTTAAAAGAATCAAGCACCTGATCAAGTCTGCATGTTTTATTAAAGAATCTAGCATTATTTTTATTTTAAAAATATATAAGAGGATTTGACTATAGTTGGCAATTTTGTACTAATTTTGTACTAATTTAAATGAGTTACTGACTTGAACTTTTGATTTTAACTGCAGACATTGAGCACAGTCTTGGGGAGGAACGGGGTTCCAGGTTATTTTATTGTTTGTTCTGTCTGTAGTGCTGGGACTTAAGCAAAGAGCCGTGGGGTGCTGGGCAGCCTTCTGCCACTGAGCTTCTGCCCAACAACTATGAATTATTTTACAGCTATGTAAGATTAGTTCCTAAAGTATGCTGAAAGGAAAATGGATACAATAAATTTATACATACAATCTAAAATATTTGTAGTTATTTGCAAATAGAACCAAACATTAACTAAAATTCCTTTAGAAAAAAAATGTTAAAATTACTAGATTTAGCCGGGTGGTGGTGGCTCATGCCTTTAGTCCCAGCACTCAGGAGGCAGAGCCAGGTGGATTTCTGTGAATTCAAGGCCAGCCTGGTCTACAGAGTGAGTTCCAGGACAGCCAGGGTTACACAGTGCAACCATGTCTTGAAAAACAAACAAACTAATTACTAGATTTAAAATTATTATGCTAACGTCTTTAAATGAAACGACAGCCAAAAAACACCTAGGTTTTATAATCTGGATTTTAATAAATGAAATGCTAATTTTAAAAGTCTAAATAAATCACATACAGAAAAATTGCCTTTAAAGACCAAAAAAACCACAAAAGCAAATGTGTCAATAAATACCACATTCCAAAAGGCTGTTAGGAAAAGCTGAGTCGATAATGCAGATGTGAACACTGGGCAAAGACACTCACAGGAGACTCACACTCTACTGTGAGGTCACCCCAAAGGACTGGAAGGGGAGGAAAGATGAAGTAGAAAACAAGTAGCTAGGAAAGACTATTCTCTGTCAACTAAAGGCTTTGAGTTTTCTCCTGAAGCAATGGCCTTCCCTACAAGTCGGGCCACTCCTCATCACTTCCCCCACCTTGCTAAGGAAGGAAGCAACACAAAGCCAGTGGCCCCACTTTAACAGACACTGCTCTGAGGGAAATCTTCACAAGATACTACAAAGCCTCAGAAACACAGAAACTGATCAACTGTACTGTAGCTGACTGGGTTCCAGGAAGTTGGGAGATTACATGGAATAGGAGATATTAAATGACTAAGGATTAGTGCGTGTTGACCATACTGGGAAATACAGAAAAATAGGAAGTTCAGAGGTTGAGTGGAGATAACTGAACCAGTTATGGTTTGCAGTGTGAGGGACAGGCAGGTAAGATGGCCACTCAGGGTACTGACAAAAGAGGTTGGAACCATAGGTTCCCAGCACTAAGGTCTGGGATGGAAGCAGAAATTAGAAAGTCCTTCAAAGAGCCTGCTATGATTATGAACTGCTCAGGTACACAGAACAGAATAAACAACTTTAGACAGTGCACTCAAGATGAGCTCAAGAGAAAGCAATGCAGAATCGAGGGATGGAATGGTTAGAAGAGCTGGGAACGAGACTGAGAGCGTCTGGAAGCCAGCATGGAATGACTCCAGACTGCTCCGACACCATGCTTTCCCCCGCTCCAGTCAGCAGCTGTCACCACCAGTACAAAGACCATGTACAGGAGAAAAATGCAAAGTGGAAGTTCATTTTTTACGAGCTAACCAAAAGGCCACAATTTTTCTGGGGGGTGGGGTGGGGAGGGAGCACATGTATCAGAGCCAATGGCAACAAAATGTTTGCTTTCAAAAAAGTTCTCTCCATTTCCTATTTTCTGAAAATTAAAAGTTATTTAAGAAAATTTTCTTGATTTCTGTATATAAGTAATAAGCTATAACTTCTGTCCAAACTGTCGTTCACAATAGATCAGCATACAGTTCCTAACAGCATGTTTATCAATGGCTTCGTCTGAACAGAAGTCAGTCAAGGAGAAAACTGGTGAAGGGGGAAAATTCAACATTTATTCCATCTTTCAGTAAGAATTACATCTAAAGGCCATCTAAGAGCCTGATATGACAGAAAGTCTATCAAAAAACGTAAAAGCAATGAATGTGAAATCCACTCTTCTGTGGCCTCTAGTTAAATATCTGACCTGTTCAAGAACAAAGTAAATTCTTGCCCCACTTGAGCCAAATGGCAAACTCTTGGATCAAAAAAAAAAAAAAAAAAAAAAAAAAAACATAACCCCCAAATCCGCAAACCTTAATCACCCAATCAACCACTCAAACAAACAACAACGTAGAAGGCAATCGGGACACAACTAGACATATTGAGCATGGAACAGATAGGGGGAGAGCCTGGGGAATCACACTGTTACTCTTGTGGATGTGGCTATGGTGCCATGGTTAAGCCAAAAGAATACCCTGGCTTCATGGACACGGCGACTGCAGCTTTTAGGTGATGTGTCTTGATGTCTTTACTTTCATTTTAAAAATGTTCAATAAATTCAATAGACTGTATAATGGGCATGTGTATGGTAGGATGGTCACTACAAATTTCCCTACTTGAGTACATGTTTGAAAAGTCAAACAGTTTCCAAAACTGTCCAAAAGTAACTAAAACATACAGTTAAGATGAATGTACAAAAACATTAACAGTAGTCAGTCTAGAAATAGCTGAATATTTTTTTAACTTGGAAAAGTTAGTTTGAGTATCAAAAAAGGAAGAGGAACAAGGAAGGATTATTTGTTGAAGATATAATAATATATCTAAAGTCTTAGAAAAACCTCGAAGAGTCAATCAAACATAATGACTACAGAAACAGCACTAAAAACAAAACAAGCTGGGCATGGTAGTTCATTCCCACTATTAGAGAGGCTGAAGCAGGAGATTGCTGCTAGCTATAAAGTAGGTTCAACTTATAATAGCAATGGAAAGGGACTGGTGAGATGGGTCAGTGGGTAAAGCTCCATGGCCTGAGGTTGAGCCCAATGGCAACAAAATGTTTGCTTTTAAAAAAGTTCTCTTCATTTCTCTACAGGGTAGAAACTGAGAACCAACTTCCAAAAGTTATTCTCTGAATTGTACCTGTGTGCCCATGGCTCTCCCCATCCCACCATACCACATAAAATAAATAAATATCTAATTTTTTTAAAAATAGCAATCGAAAAGCTAGCATTGCTCCCAAGGAAATGGGGAACATAGCCTGACCTCTGTCTACTTTCCTCTCATAACTTGATGACAACCACAGCTTTAGTGAGCTGTCAAGTCTGCAACAGACCTTGGCACTGGTGGCCAGGTGTCTTCTGAGGCCAGGGAAGATGGGGAGGTTGAAGCATGTACACCAGAAGTGTGCAACAGCCTTGGTCAGGAAACAAACTCTACCGGGTCCGTGAAAGGACCAACTAGAGTAGTGCAGTGCAGCAGTCCAACTAAAGGTTAAAGCTTTCCTTAGGAGAATCCTTTTGTTTGTTTGTTTTTTGTTTGTTTGTTTTGGTTTTTGGTTTTTCGAGACAGGGTTTCTCTGTGTAGCTTTGGAGCCTGTCCTGGAACTCACTCTGTAGACCAGGCTGGCCTCGGACTCACAGAGATCCACCTGCCTCTGCCTCCCGAGTGCTGGAATTAAAGGCGTGCGCCACCACTGCCCAGGTGAACCTAATTTTTAAAACAGGATTTTTCCCTCTCAAAAACCACCAAGCTTTAAATAAGTGCAAATCTGAAAATATTAGGTGATTCTTTCTTGATAATTTAATACAGTAACAATGAGGGAAAATTGGCCCTAAGAGATATTACAAATACGTGCAACTGTAAAAGTAGAGACCAATAGACAGAACAAAACACCAAGATATAATATATTAAATGGTATTAATCCATGTGGCTGTTTGGAAAATAAGCAAAGTGGAGTATTATCCAATAAACCAAAGTAATTCCTAGATTAACTAAGACTTAATCAGACAAACTGATACCCACTAAAAAGATTTAAGCATTTAAAAATAAACCTGCAAAAATTATGAGAAATATTGAGAGGGAAGACCTTCATATAAATTGTCTTTATTAGTACAAATAAGAAAAAAATATGTGTAAAGAATTTGTAACACACAGTATGCCAGGGACTTCCTTAACTGCCAGGAGCCTATATACTTACAGACAGTACACACAGGTAAACAGAGAAGCTGTGTAGTGTACCCGTGGAGAGTGTACCTACAGACAATACACACAGGTAAACAGAGAAGCTGTGTAGTGTACCCGTGGAGAGTGTACCTACACACAGTACACACAGGTAAACAGAGAAGCTCACAGATGATGAAATAAATATATAAGGAGGATACCAGACTTAAAACTCAAGGAATGTAAACCAAAACAAGAATGGGATCCTCTGGGGCTGGAGAGATGGCTCAGAGGTTAAGAGCACTGACTGCTCTTCCAGAGGTCCTGAGTTCAATTCCCAGCAACCACATAGTGGCTCAAAACCATCTGTAATGAGATCTGGTGACCTCTTCTGGCCTGCAGTCATATATGCTGTATACATAATAAATAAATAAATCTTAAAAAAAAAAAAAGAATGGGATCCTCTACCCCAACACTAAAAATATTAAACATTTCACAATAGCATGTTTTTGTGAGGATCCTGCCATATACTATTGGCAAGCATACAATTTGGTGTACTGTGTAAGGAGCCAAAGGGAGTGTTATGCATTATACTTTTTTTTTTTAAAGATGTATTTATTTATTATGTATACAGCATGTATGACTGCAGGTCAGAAGAGGGCACCAGATCTCATTACAGATGGTTGTAGGCCACCATGTGGTTGCTGGGAATTGAACTCAGGACCTCTGGAAGAGCAGTCAGTGCTCTTAACCTCTGAGCCATCTCTCCAGCCGCATTATACTTTTTAAAAGATGGCTCAACAGCTGAAACTACTGGGTGCTCTGGCAGAGGACCAATGTTTGATTCCTAGCACCCACTTGGCAGTTCACAACTGTCTGTAACTCCAGTTCCAGAGGATCCAACAGGAAGTCCTCCTGGTCCCTCTGAGTACCAGGCACACAAGTTGTGCACAGTTATACATGCAGGAAAAACACCCAGACACATAAAAAGTTTAAAGGATGGGTATGACCTGGAAGGGTCTTCACAAAATTTCATTTCGTGTCGCATCTGTTCCATATGTAGTCTACAACTTAGAGAGGAAAACGATGGGAGGTCATAGGGCAGAAACACTCTGAAAATAAATACTGTTACAGTGTTTCTGGTTCTAGCTACCTACCTTTCCTTTTATCTCCCAGCCACACTCTCCTCATCTTCCTAGTGAAAATATTTTACAAACTATTTACAAACTATTTTACAAACTGCTACTCCTATAAAATTAAGAGCACATCTCTACGGTTTTTAAAGGGAGAAAATGAGAAAGTACCACATATGTGACACATAGTAACATTTCGAAAATCATTAGTTGTTAATTAGATCCTAAACGGTTATCATCGTGATCTATTACACAGGTTTCAAACTTTACCTCACCATGTATTTGTAAGGATCTTAAATAGTTCTACAGTGCATGTTTTTTTCTTTACATGTATCTTTTATTTAAAAGTGCCTTAAACTCTTCTTTAATATAGGCAAGACAATTTAAAACAAATGTTACAATAGGGAGAGTATAGTAATTGTTGCTCTAAGTGCATTTCCTGCTACAGGGAAAAATGAGTGGAAAATAGGCATCATTATACTGAATAGGGAGGGCTGACCTCGCTTAGCAAAGGCCACACTTTCCCAAAGCCTATGCTCAACTCAATTACCACTGTGAGGAGGTGTTTCCTTGTCAATTCTAATGACCCCAGGACTCAAGTGCTGATTAAACCCCTCAGTTAAGTCAAAGCACAGCAGCTTGGTTTCCTGAGGGGAAATAACTCTTCCTGATGTGAGTCTGCTTCCTTTCTTACAAGAACATCAAACAGGGCACATGATCAGGAAATGCCAAACCCAGTTAGCATGAATAACTGAATCCACTTTTCATTTAGCCATGCTTTCCACTTTTCTAGCCCCTTACCATATGATCTACTATAACAACAGTGAAAGGAAAATGGCAAAAACAACTTCTTTCGGAAATCACACTCTTGTCAAGTAACGTGGTCAAAACTTAAAAATGTTGTTACTCTCACGTTCTAGGCTGTCTTCCTTTCCCTGACTCTTCCCTGGCTGTCTTAGGTCCCCAATGGACCCATGCCTACCTCTGTCAGTGTCCTATTACAGTTACTACAACTTGTGTACGCCCTATCGCTCCCGTTCTCCCTCAGTAAGAAAACACCTTTCTTTCAGTTTTCAAACCTTCAGCAAAGTCCCCGCAGAGAACCTAATGGTAAGCACTATAAAATGTTTTGAGGTAAGTATGCAGATGCATTATCTCTACATTGCAACACTCTACATAGAGGCCTGCATTAGAGTGGAAATGGCGATGCATTTGGTGGTTCTGGGTGCCATACGTAAGCATCAGTTCCTTCATTTACACAAGGGCATTACTTGTTCTACTACTGCACTCAGTTTCCCAAACAAGATGATAAGCGTAAAAAGCACTTATTGTTATGGCTCTTCAAATTAGTTATAATCTGTCAATCAAATGTCTAAGTTTCAGTTTGAACAGAGGTATATTTAATCAATATATTTACATGCTTTTTCCTAAAATGAGAAAGAGAAGTCAGAAGACATGATTATTACATGAAAACCTAAGTGACAGGCACGAAACACCTCCCTATGAGATACTGGTCAGCAAGTCCTAGAACACAGGCTGTCACCATTCCTCTTGGCTGACCACTATAACTAGATGGCAAGACCCTATTGTTGAAGACACTTCCGTCGCAGAACACAGAGAAATCAACCTTGATTAACAGGAAAATGATCTCCCTTTATAGCTTATAAAGTACCAGAAGGTGCTATGCTGCCTGCTGGAGGAGAAAAGACAAATATGGTCTCATCCAGCGCTAGACCCTGCATGCTACTATACTGGCCTGCCTGGCAAAATGTGCTTACTGTTGCAATAATGTTCTGCCAGTTACAGGAGTAACCAACCACTTTCTGATTGGGTATGAGGCCTGTTCCACAGGAGGGATTTCATGCCTGGTTCTACAAATCTGGTCAAAAGCCCATGACTACCAAGGTTATAGGCCCTTACAAACACATTATTATTATTATTATTATTATTATTATTATTATTATTATTATTATTATTATCATCACCATTATTATTATTACGACTACTACTATTATTATTAATTGGTAAATGACCATGTTTGTCTGATCACCTTTTAAATATTTATGTTTATACCGAAGATCTGTATTGTTCTTAACTTTGGTCAGAGAAAATAACTTTTGTAAACAAATTCCAATACCGATGCACCCTTGGCAGAGGAGTCACTGGCAGCTGATGGCTACTGAAGGAGCAGAGTCACTCTCCTTTGGGGATGTGGCTGCTGATAGGTTGCCGTCCCCACCCCAAGGACGACCCTACACACCTGTAAAGAGGTAATTAATGACAACAACTTTTAAGAAGACACGAAGTTGGAAAGGAGGTAAGAGTCAGGGCACTTGAGGCAACTGGAAGGAGGTGATGGTGGATGGTTATGATCAAAATACATTGCATAAATGTATAAAACTTTCAATTATCTTTTTAAAGAAAGAAAAGCCACTAGCAGCCGGTAAGACTCTAATTGATACTATGTTATCACCAAGTATAATGCTTACATCTTCACAATAAGAAAACAGTCAGTGTTAACTGCGTCCTGTCCCCTTCACTAGAACTCGATGTAGGATGCCAGGGCATTTCTTACCAGGCTCTGGGAGATCTAATTTTGCCCGTTTTAGTTCTGACATTGAAACCTGAAGTTGCTCTATTACAAAATCATCCTCGAAGAAAAAGTCCTTGGCGAGAGTCTCCTGAAGAAATTCTACAAGTTCTTCCATAGACAACTTCATTAGATGTTCTAGGAAAGGATGAGAGAAATGCAAATGTCAGTTAACAGTTCTATTTGAGTGCAGTGAGTTCTAACAAGGGTACTGAAGGGTTACACAACTTACACTTGGTATTGTGAACATCATTAAAACTCAGTAGGACAGTATTTTGACATAGAAACAGCAGGTTGATTTATGAGGAGGAAAGACCAAATAATTTTCTCATCAGTTTAAGAGTAACCACGTCTGGGCATTAGCACTAACCTACAAGAGCTCCTATGAATCAATAAATGTTTATTTATCTCATTTATTGGCTGGAACTCTAACTCAGACTGACAAGTCTTCTTTAACTAACACAATGTTAGAAAATCTCCCTCAGAAAAAGATGATTAATCTTATTTGTATTATTTCTACTGAGGATAGAGCTTTATTAGGAAAGCAGAAACAGATACCCACTAAGATGCCACTGCCCATACCTTAGATGTGCTCTGTCCATCCGCATGCCTGGGCGTCAACTCACAACACACCTTACACTGTATGAGCTCACTTTCCTGGCCTTATTCAAAAGCATGCAAATGCTCTCTCTCAACTATTATTAGCAGTGATATTAACTGAGCAGCATGTATTATTGTTCATTGAGTCCAATCATGTGCATTTACATTGTTTCTGATTTTTTTTCCATTTAAAACCACTGTGTGATGACTCTCCAATAATACTAGTTTTAAAACAATCAGGAAGAAACAAAGAGAAGGAAAAGACTCTGGCTAGTGTCAGCTGTTAACGCACCAAGAGATTTTTTTTTTTCTGTTTCGTTATCTTTTTTTTTTTTTAAACTAGCAAGTAATATAATGTAAAACCTTCTAGCACACCGCACGGTGTTTTAATAAAGGTTGACCACTGTGGAAGGACTATATCAATGTGACTATTTGATCCACACCAAGCATACTTACTTTTGTGAGGAAATCACTTAAACTCTACTCTCTTAGTAACTTTCAGTATGTTAGACCTAAGTACTAATTGTGCTCACTAATCCATACAGTACAGCTCCAAAATTTATCCTGCCATCTAGTGAAACTTTGTAGCCCAAGGACAACATCTCTTGGTGTCCCCTGTTCCTCAACATTTATTCTTCTATGTATACATAGAAGTGTATGGTGGTACAGGAAACTCACTGAAGATGTAAGAGCTTTGCTTCCTAAACAAGAGAAAGAAAGAGCAGCAGGCAGGATTTTTTTTTTTTATAGCTTATACCATCTAATGATATGGTGGCAAGTAAAGTAATTGCTATGCTCAGAGTTTACTTGTAAAGGATAAAGAGTCATATTAAGTAAAATAATTTAGGAGAGAGCTGAGAGCTATAAAGAAATATAAACATTACACTTCCATTTTTTCACTGTTGAGGGACAATTAAACTACTGTTTAATTAAGATATACTTTTTAAGTATATTTTGATCTATTTATAACCTGTAACAAGAGTAGTGATGTAAAGAAAGGAGAAGGAGAGGAGAAGGAAGAGAAAGGGCTTTCACCCAGCAATGACACAACCGATTCTGGGAAGGAAATGTGTTGCCAACGCTTTGTTTTGGTGCTAGCCTGTGTGTTGGGCCATAACCACAGCATTTCTGACAGCTTCCCTGGAAAAGCACAGATACCGAGGTCTCATCGTAGGTGAAGCATGGTTTATGTGGCACTGATGTGTTCACGGTGTCCAAGTCAGTGACCAAGAAATCTCAACGAAAGCATTGAGTATAGCCAGGAACAGCAGGGACACAACCCATAAACTTGACTCCATGTTCTCAACTGGTTTATGACTTAGTCAGAATGCCAAACAAACCATTCAAGAATGATGTACAAGACCAGGGTACACACAAATGTGCATGTACACAACAAAGTTCTAGGCTGCCATGACCAACATCTCTACAGAGCTACAGGAGGAGTCACAAGGCTTAAGGTTGAAATGAAAGTGAGAAAAACTTTTCCTGAGCTTTAAGGCCCAACACATAATATCCACAGAGCTCCTGAAATACTGCAACTGATGACTAAAAGGCCTTAGTTTTTGTTTTGAAAACCTTGCCACATTTATGGAGTAATAGACACTTAATGCACTTGCCCCAGAGGCCATGACAGTCAAGTCCCACCCAGGGCTTGAAACTGGATGTACTTTCTCTTAGAGAAAGAAACAGTAATAGACATATTTCTTTTTCAGGCCCACTCACCTAGGAGGCCTAGTTTCTTTGCTCTCTGCCTTATTACAAACCTGAGACACAGACCCACTAGAAGAACAGGGTCCCACCGAGACCCGCATCCTACTGTTTAAGTGTGAAAATGAAACGGACACAGGAGGAAGGAGCCAAGACCTTCGATGTAACATGTGTCTAGTCCCGAGAGTCAGGAATTCTCTGATGGTCGTCAAGAAAAATGTAAAAACAAGCAGTAGTTTTCAAAACCACTAAAAAAACAGCATAAGGTAGAGGGAGCCCAAGCTAGCAGGAGTTAAAATAAGCCGTGATTTTTGTAAAGTCTCTGCAGTCAAATGTGTCCTTACTTCGGTGTAATTTCAAGATTGTGTAAGACATAGCTGTAAGAATTCGCTCTCCTTCAAAGATATAGATGTCCCATATCCTGAGGTTCAGCGTAAAGGGAGTCTGGAACAAAGACAAAGCAGAGCAATGTACTGTTAGTGCTTCCCCTTACCTTGGCCGTGGACTTTCACAATTGAGCTTTCTAAAAAGTACTTACTCGATCAAGAAAACACTGAAAAAACCATTTCATTGTATAAAAACTTGTGTAGATTTCTTGAGAATCCTAAAAAACAAAGATCTCATAATTTCTGAGTTGTAGCAAACAAAATGGCAACAGTAAGGTGATTGTCAAAGGTGAGCACGTAACCAACTCATTACAAATCTTTTCATACTGTTTTTCTATTCCTGTTTGTAATTTCCAAATTTAACTAATAAGAATTATCACAAGAATTGTGTCACCATACTGGGACTGTACACAATCATTAGTATATTTTGCAGTGAACTGCTTTATTACACCATATATTTTATAGTAAAGCAAGCATGTGATTCACAAGGAAGCAATTCTTATGCTTCTTATAATACTATCTGTACAATTTAAAACCTAAAAAAAAAATGGAAAAATCACACATTTGTAAAATTTTTATTAGTAGTATTTATCAGTTTCATAGAAGTAATCTGAACCTATGAATTAGGACTGTGGTAGTCTATTAATTAGGACTGTGGTAGTCTATTAATACTAAATTTTACAAATCTAATGTTCTTCAAACAATTCAGGATTCTGACTACACAGTAAGCTAACCAGGAACAGGGAACCCAGGCTGAATTTAATTAATCACCACATCTTCACTCTCGGTGTAGGTGGCTATAAGTCAGCGGCATGTCTACCTACCAAGTGTTGCTTAAGTTTGGACAGAAATTTATTCAGAATTTTTTCATGATGTTCTTGAAATCTCAAGAGTTTAGGAAAACCTTGGACAAAAAAGCCTAGAACACAAACATAAAAACAGAACTTCAGAGACAATACTAACCAACCACCAACTTAAAAATGTAACATAATGTAGCTGTCAAAACAAAATGACCATCCCTAGTGACCAGGGTGTTTCCCATCATGGAAATAATTTCATGTGAACTTAGGATAGTAAAACTTTTAGCTAATACTTGTTTGCTAACTACCACCTTTACTTTGTAAAACCAATAGAGAGGAAAACTTTTAACAGCAAAAGACAATGGAAACTGAATCCATTGATCAAACAGCCTCCTTTTCCGATGCTGGCTGTAACTTTATATGCTGTTCAATCTTGACAACCAGCCCGTTCTACTGTTAATGCCTTTCACATCTTACTATACTCTCCAAGTATACATTAACAATTTCACTACTGTGTTTCTAATTTTTTTAAAATCACTTTTAAATTCTTTTCATAAGCTATATTTAACATCAGCTAAAACATGAAGACACTTTAAGTTATACCAAAACCTATATGTAATTATCTTCATTGTAATCTGTAGGATTTCTAGGAAGTAATTATAAATGATAAATTAGAACTAATTTACATATTTAAGCTCATTGAATTTACAACTATTTTTATATATTTTCAGATAGTTATACAATCAATTTCAAGAACATTTACTCAATGGACTTTATTTCTGCAATTAGTATTTTGAACCTAGTTTCTAAGCACATCTGGGACATTTTAATAGACATCTTTTGGTTTCCAAAGAACCCAGAGCAAGGTATGTTATACAAATTCTCCTTGGATATTCATTATTAACAATAGCTTATAAACATTAAATCTGTCTTTCAGATTTAATGAAACCTATTTTGCTTTAATTTAGTCTCACATATTTGTTTGATCTGAAAGTCCATTAATTCCTCCACATAACATATAATTTAAAAAACAATGTTTTCCTAAACATATCAGCAAATATAATGAAAGATCCTAATACACCGAATTAGTAAATTTTCTAACACAAACCCTTAACAAAATGCACATACAGTTTTGTAAATATAACTTGATACTGGTTATTAAAACTACACAAAATTCACACTTGTGATTTAATGGAAGTAAAGCCAAAGCAAAAAGCAATGGGGATCCAGTGTGCTTCAAGAACCCAGGACACAGCAATGAAACACTGCACTTACAGTTTGTGTTCAGTTTTGAAGATTGTGTAAAAATTTCCAAAGATTCTGTCTCTCACGTAGTAGTAGCAGTAGTAGTAGTTTCTTTTTTTTTTTTAAACAGTAAAATGATTTTATTTAAAAACCTTTATCTTTCCATTGGAGCCACTTTCATGGTCAATTAGATAGAAATGGGAGATAGAAAAATTTCAAGAAAAATCTGTTTTTTAAAAAGCCAATGTACTTCAGTAAGAACCAGCTTAAACATGCTATGATTATCTAACATTTCTTCATGTTTCAGTGACATCCTGGGCTCAGTACTCTAAAATTGGTCTCTGCCCAGTTCTAGGTTGATCCCATACACTTACAAGTGATAAACTTTCACGTAGAAAATACAAAGAGCAGAAGTAACCTTCAGTCACAAAACTGCACAGGTCTAGAGACAAATTATCCCTCAAGTACAAAGTCACCCATAAAAATGCTCTAAACTACACTGTAAGAACAACTGATAGGACAGAGACAGCTGGAGCTAAGTCAGCACAAGAGGTTTAAAAGAAAATACCATTTTCTAAAATCAGATAAAAAACATCACCACACAATTAACCTATCACCAAAGCAGGAAACACTCCACTATATTCCAGGACGGCTAGGGAACACCAGGGAGCCCAGATAAAGACCAATGATAATGATAAGCTCTTTTTGTCAAGATGTCTTTTTAAATGATACAGCTTACTAGATGATAACTTGATACAACAGTGTGTCTCACTTCTGGAGTCCATTTAAGGCACTCAAAGTACCCAGAATCAGTTATCATGCAGCTATTTGTTAACATAACTACCGAGGAACATGGGAGCAAGACTGAAGCACACGCTCACACCCTTCTTTAAACGAGCCTGTCAGACTGACTGTGTCATAGGATTATGGAGGATCCTAATTTTGAAACATTTAAATGAGCATTCTCTGTGCTAGATTCAGTTACCGTATAAGCGTAAAGTCTCACAAAGTGACCTGAGTTCTTAGGTTCGTTCTTAGAGTAACTAATACTGCCTTTGTGTAATCGGTGCTGGGCACGGACTTCAGGGCCTTGCACATGCTAGACAGGTGCTCTGTCACTGAGTGACGACCTCAGCTTTGCTTGTCTCCAATCCACTATTACCATCTAGATGGCACTGGGAACAGAACAGCACATAATCCTGGATTATGGGAACAAATATCATTTTCACTCCTAAGACAAGCTGCCAACTCTGATATAGTTCAATGCATTTTCTTGGCAAATGTAAGGAAAAAGCCATTAAACTCAATCTGTTAATGTGAAAACAAAAAAGTTTTGTGTTTTGTGAAATACTAAATAATTAAGGTCAAAACATGTTATTGGCCTTTTCCTTAAAATGGAACGAGATGTAAGGCTGGAAGAAGCAAAAGCCATACCTGAAAAATAAAACTACTTAATTACCATGTACTCTTTCTTGAAATACCTAAGTGTTGTGTCCTGATTAATATTCTGTAACAACATTATACATCAGAGCACTCAATGAAAGACAACATTTCATTAGAACAGCAAGTGTTTGGGCCCAAAGGTTACCTTTTACTTTTCCTAATATAGGTTTTCCTAAATTCTTCCAAACCTAAATTAATTTCTTTTGACTGGGGGTAAAAAAGAAAAGAATTTTAAAATGTCAGTAATACAGTTTGGGGAAAAGACAAAGAAAATTCAATGTGAACAGAAATAGTTAATAAAGAAAAATCAAAGAAGAAATGAGTAATTAAAAAAAACCCAAGAAATTAGTAATAACTAAATGAACTAACTAAGGTCTGGGATTAACATCTGTACTTAATTCGCCAGGAGCCGTTGATTTTGCTTCAGGCTGCTTTCCCCCTTGTTTATCCTTACATATATATATATATGTGAGGCTTTCTTACCATGCATAGCATGTCTGGGGCCGGAGAAGAGTTTGACCAGGGCCCAGAAGGCGTCTTCCTCGTTCATGTACATGAGGAGTAGGGCTGTTATCTGGCTCATCCCCTGACAGTACCCAACTTCCTAAGGAGCAATGAAAACAGAGACTGGGGGCTTTACAATCAAATTCCATGAACATATACATGAGAAAGGTTAATCTATAAAATACCAGAAAATGCCTAGATACATTACTGGGCAATTCTAGAGATAATTGTTGCAAAATCTACAGCATCAGGGCACATACTATACAAGAATACAACTGTGCTCAAGAGTAAACAGGTGTGGGGAAAGCCTCAAGCTGCATTTTAAAAACCTGTTTTGTATGTGATACTGAAATATAATTTCTAAAGAGTGCTAATACTCATTTTATTGAGAATATGGTTCTCAAATGCTAGCAAACTGTTCCGAAATCTCAGGTTCACATCTTGTCTCCTCTCTGTTTCCAAAGCTAGAAGGTTTAGTTTGGTCTACTCCTCACAGAGCTCCCATGGGGATAAAGTAGGCTATCGCAACAGCACTTCCAGGAGTAATGCCCAGGCAGCAGGCCAGCACTCTCTCTCCTACCCTGCCATGCCTAGTCTAACATGCTTAAAGGAGAAAACCAAGGACCATGAAAATGTAACGAAACAAGAACAATCTGGACGGAGAGGAAAAGGGAGGCTCACAGGCACCTTGTGGTCCTCTCTAGGTTTTCCTACTTCCAAATCATGGGTCAACATGGGAGCTCTCAAAACTCCAGACTAACAGGGACTATGGAGACCATCTGACATGAAGAATGGCCTACAAGTGTCGTGTTAGGTAGAGAGTGCCACCAAGAATCTTTAGTTCCTCAGAACGCCATTCAAAGAACTAGGCAGGCATGCCCCAACTTACCGTATTATAGATAGAATATGCAGCAAGAACATGGAATAAGGATTGTTGCCTAGAGAATTGAAAATTTATATTACATATAATTTACTTAGTTTTTAAAAGAATTTAATTTTTAAAACTATAAACTTAAAAAAACCAGGTTGACTAAAAACAAAGAGAATCTAGATAAAATTACTATTTTGGTTTTTTAAAAAGCATCCCAAGCTCAAATTGAACCAGAATTCTCAGCAGTTTAAATCTGAGACTACGTCATCATACATTCAGACAGAAAGACTTCATCTGGGAAGTGTCACGGCTGGCTTCACTGGTTTCTTACGTTCACTTCCTTCTTTCATTCAACTGTCTTACTCTGAAGCTACTGATGAAACAGCATGTCGATGGCCTCCTGAAGACTCTCACAGCAGCAGCTAAGTGCAGGAAGTGGCAGCCTGGGAAGACACCGCCTAGGAGGCTGAACTGTTCCAGCCTAAGACTAGCTGATCCATCAGCATGGAGGCAGGAGAGCTGCACTCACTACACTCCTAACGGCTCACCTCTACTGTTGGTGCCACTTCAATCTTGGCTGACTCAGAGATCTCGCTTCTAACAGTACTGGCTTGGTGGTGCACATCTGTAATCCCAGCACCCAGGGGCTAAGGCAGGAGGATCACAAGTTCTAAGCCATCCTGGGCTATATAGTGAGAACCTATCTCAAAAAACCAAAGCAGAACAGAACAGAAAAGAGGAATGATCTCACAGGGAGACACAACAACGATTCCATCAAGCTGGAATTGAGATTGCCACTCAACTGCTCTGGGTTTCTTATGTCACTTTTGGGCTCACCGGGCAAGAGAGATGACTGCACTGGTCAGGGTGACCTTGACCCTGATTACTATGAGAGAAGTTGATGCTAAAGGACAAAAAGGAATCACATCCAGAAAAAAGGGGACTATTTGGGGAATTTCTTAGTATGTATTAAGTACATACAAAGAGTGTATGTGTAAAGAAAGCTATGGAAAACTATAGCAACATAATTCAGGGAGACTGCTAATGGTCCAGATTTTTCAGGATTGAAGCCCTAAGCCCTGAGATACAGCTGAGGTACTTGCTGAGGGACAGGCAATGGAAAAATGTATTGATAAATACCACGACAAATGGCTAGTCATAGGGATAACTGTAGTAATTACTAGCACTTTCCCTTATATTTTGGTGTGAATGTCTACATCTTAGTATTTTTTTCCTCTTAGCATCTTATATTAGAAGTATTAATAGGTAACTCTATACTACAGTATTTAAACATGACTACCAGCAATCTTGGAATTGGAATCCACTTGTGGACAAAGGATTAGTATGTTTTCAGCTGTTAGTAAAATAGTTGCATCATGCTAGACAGATGTATGATTTTGTTATGGCCTCACACAGAAATCAGAATGGTTTAAAGGGATGTGTGTAAGCACCAAGTTGACAAGGACAAGCTGCGATGGTCAACTATAACAGTCAGGAGCTATGCTACAACCCCTCATTACTCAAGTACGGACTTGGGTGCTGCTGTCAAGTGCTTTACAGATGTTGAATTTGATTGGGGAAATTATCCAAGGCAATCCAAACAGACTGAACCATGTGCTTCTAGCCTGCCCTTTCTGGTCAAGCCAGTCTTAACACAGCTCTCCTACAGTTTCTGTTTTGCTGGCTGGATTCTAGATGATACAGAGGTCGGCACAACAGCACCTTTTCATCCACACACTGACCCAGTGACCCACACACTGCCACACTCCATTCATTAACTTCTCATTTAACTCACTTTCTTTCTTTCAGGTTCCATTTACTCAGGAGGTCACAGTTAGAGAGATAAACTTATTACTATCAGTTTACAAACACATACAAGCTCTCATGTCTATCAATGGCCTCAAACTTGCAATCTTCCTGCCTCAGCCTCCCTAGTGTCCACAAAATATTTTTAAGAATTTTAAAATCATAAAATAATCCCTTACCAATTTTACAGCATGTACTATGTCAATGTTTTAAAATGTTAAATGAAGTTAGAACCCAGTTTCAGTCAACATGGACTCAATGAACTGAAAAAGCCTTTAGGATCTAAATAAAGATTATAGTTCAAACAAGACATTCTAAAAGTACAGTTTACCTTAAAGGCTCCAATAAAGATCATTTACACATTCTATTCATATTTTATAATATTAAACTTTACTTACTTAACACCATATCTGTCTCTAAACATAATATGGTTCCTAAATGTGCGGTTCACGTCAAGGTCTATTTGTCTGATGTCAGGTGAACAACCCCGTGCTCTATGTTTTAATTTCTGAAGAAGAAAAAGAAGAGAAGAAAACATATTTTTATGAAAATCACTTGCTGGAAGTCTATGATAAATAGCAAAATGATCCTCATTAAAAAACTTTGCATGTATGTATGTACATATGTAAATATGTATGTATTGGCAGAGGGTAGAGCTGGGAAAATCATTCCCAGGGTTTAAAGAAAGATCTAGGCAATATAAAAAGACACACAAAGAAAACTTTCCTTCCTTCCATGCCCCATCTACTCTGCTCACTTTCTCTTCCATGGTATCAACAGTGAGATTTAGGTCAGGGAACATCTGAGGTTTGTAGGACTAAGATGGCTGAGTGGTGCACTCTACAAAGAATTCTTTTTCTCTCTGGCTCAGTATTTTCTTTCTTTGGAATGAGTGACTGCTTCTTGATTTGCTTCACTTTCTACATCCTTGTAGGAAACTCAACACCAAGTCTGAAGCACTTTGTAGAATTCGCAGAATATCCTAACAAACACTGACCAGTTTCTTTTCTTTCCATCTTTTGGGGTTTTTTTTGGGTCTCACTATGTAGCCTTAGCTGGCCTGGAACTCACTACAGAGACAAGGCTGGCCTTGAACTTACAGAGATCTATCTGTCTGCAACTGCCTCCTGAGTGCTGGGTATAAAGACATGCACTACAGAGCCAGGCCTAGTGGCCAACTTCTTAAACTTTCTGCCAAAGCAGCCAGCCATGTCTCTGCTTGGTTTGGAAACCTTAAATATCTGGTGACTTACTCTTTCAGATGACTCTGGAAGCCGCTTAAGAATTATAAATTACAAGTATTCTTGCTCAAAAGGCACTGCTTTATCGTTTTCTGGCCTGTGCTGCCACTGGAATTCTTACTTTTTATGCAAGATCTTTTCTTCTCTGGAAGTTGAAGGGAGTACTCTCCATGTTGGAAAGCTGGTAGGAGCACTCTGTTTAGAAGTTGCCCATTTCTTTACTTGTTCTAGATCTATTTTCATCCACAGACGTGGGCACTTTTAATCTTACAAACTCATACATCTCTCATCTCTGCAAAACTGTCTTTAATGATTCCGGATTCCTCTATCAATTTCCTCTTCCTCCCCTGCCATGATTCCATTTTCTTTCTGGAGCTTGGTTATTATAGTGTGGGATCTCCTAAGCAATCAGCTCATTTTCTTTTATCTCTATTAGTGCTCATATCTATGCCTTTAAATTTTACTTTCTGAAAAATTTCTTCAATTGTTATTTTCAATTAAGTTTTTCATTTCTATTTTTTATATTCTTAAGGTCTATGTTGCTACAGAATGCTCCTTTTTATAGCTTCCTATGCTTGTTTTATGGATGCAATATTGATTTCATTTCTCTGAAGATATTAACAACAATCTTTTAGGCTTTCTTCTTATTCTATGGTGTATTTTTCTACTTGTTTTTATTTGTTTCCAATTTAAGTCCCTTTCCTCAAATGACTACTAATATTTTGTTATCTGTTTTTACTTGAAAGTAAGGCATTAAACAAAGCTGTGTGCCCAGACGGGGCTTCAGGACAGTGGACAGTGACGTCACTGTAGAGTGGGAGGTAGCGGTGCAGCTGCAGTGCAGTCACAAGAACCCCAGGTCTTTGGTTGATGCTCGTGCACAGCTGGGCCAGGTGCTGCTTCATCTTCTCTCAGTAAGAGACCTATAGCGCCGGGCCTGTGCAGGAGGAGACTTGGGTATTCAATCCAACTGCTTCTCTCAGTAAGAGACCTACAGCGCCGGGCCTGTGCTGGAGGAGACTTGCAGTCTAGACTGTGGCAGACGTTACTTCTTCCACTTTCTTATTCCTTATAGGTTTGCCTTTTTAAAACTTTGCTGTCAATTTGGTGGCATTTCTGGGGGAAGGGAACTAAATTGTGACTGTTTTGATCACCAGTGTTTAACCAGAAAGATGATTAAAATTTTCAAAAATTTGTACTTATCTATGTGTGTCTATGGATGATTATACTTAGATAATCATCCATAGACACACATTCATATGGATTCATTTATTATATACTGGTAATACAGACTGAGACTAAAATTAACTCTAATAAATACATATAAAACATAACTTTAACCCCTAAGTTAAGAAGGAAAAAGTGCAGTAAAGGCCATGTGGTTATATCTGGCGTGTGTGTGTGTGTGTGTGTGTGTGTGTGTGTGTGTGTGTGTATGTATTTTTAGTATGTTTTGAGGTGTGACCTTCTGCAGCTTTTTAAAATAAGAGAGTAGGCTAGGGAGTGACCCAGTAGATAACATTTTTCTAGTCTATGAGAGGCCCTAAGTTTCATCCTCAGCACTACAAAATACCCAAAAGAAAACATGAAGAATAACCACAGTATGTTCCAGAGTTTTGAAGCAGTACACACAGTAACCTGCATATATTTGGTTTTTAAATATCTTTTATTGTTAAGGAAATGGTCAAATACAGAAGCTTCACTTATTCTAAAGGTCTCCTGGTAAAAGCTGAGATGTTAAAACATAGGAAAAAATGTTTAAGACATGACAAAAAATGTATTAAATTAAAATTTAGCTGGAGAAAAGAGACCCAAACATCCCTGTAATCCTGGTTTTTCTCAGCCATGTAAGTCAGCAAAGACACTAGAACGGAAGCAAAGGCCAGGGAAGGAGGGTGCACAGGGCAGAAAGGGTGCTCATGGTCTCAAGGGCTTACAGACTACTGCAAAAGATGCAGTGAAACAAGCCCAGTGCCTGCCAGCCCCCAAACAGGAGGTGAGCAGACTCTCCAGCTACCGGAGACTGGGTGATCGACGTTCACAAGTATCACAGGGATACACGGAGGAATGAGCCTATAAGCCAAGACAGTGGCAGAGGGGAAGGCAGAGAGCTGAGAAAGGTCAGCAGCGTCTCTGTGGGGTTCCTCCCAGAAGCCTGAGCCAGGCTCATTCTGTGGAGATTTTATAACCATGGTAGATGGACTTTCTGCCATTTTTAAGGTATGCTGCTAAATTCAAGACAGACACAAATGTGATATAATTAAATTAAAAGGGGAAACACTGGCTCACAGCCAGAGCTAACTGGATTCTAAAACCTGTTTCTTCTTTGCTCACCCTGGGTGAGAAGTTACCAAACCTTACTAAGCTCAGGTTCCTGGTCTGTTAAATGAAATGGGAATGATACAGAGAACAGTAGTAAAACCTGCCTGGTGCTATAATGGCAAAAATTAAGTAAGATAATCCCTGTAGAGCACTCAGATAATGTCCATAAAGTATCCTAACAAGGTCAATGCTCCTCAAGGTGAAGTAGGAAAGATGTTTCTAAAATACAATAATACAATACTTCAAACTAAAACCAACCAGATCCCAGGTAGAGAGAGGGAATCAGAAAGGTATTGCAAAGTACCTTGAAAACTCAACCCTTTTACTCCCCGCCCCTCTCACGCCTTCTAGTCCACTGAGACTTCGTGATTTCAACTCAGTCAAGGCTTTTTTGTTCTGCTGTCTAAATGTCATGCACTACTCAGAATGTAAATATCTCTGTCCAGTTTTATGTCCTCACAGAAAACAACAGTTGTGGACACTACACTTGCTTATCTTTGTGTGCTGTGCAATACCAAGCAGAGCTCTGCTCCAAGAAGGGACACAGTAGTCCTCAGGCAAAGCTAAAGGCCTGACTGTGTGTGTAGTGGTATTTGCTCTGCCCATGACCTTGGGCTACAGGGCCCGAATGAGGCGGTGCTTCTTGCCATTGTATATGACAAGGAGCACCCTACAGCCCAAGGTCATACCACTACAACTGTGCAAAACATGCCAGGCTCCATCAGAGAATGCCTCGTTCATAGAGATGTGCAGACAGAAACATAAGTCACTTTTGTAGAGGGACAAGGAAAGAGTGGTCAGGAAAAGAAAGCATGATTAAATAATGTCATGAGGGGATTAAATGCTAATTGTAATGTTTGAAGGTATCAAACTAAATAATGAGCCTGGGAGCTCTAACGCTCATTTGTTTTGTTGTTATTGGGTTACCAACCCACTCTCTTACATTAACTAGTTGGGATGACTTTATATAGGAAAAAAATATGTAATATATTAGGTTGAAGAGTCCCCCAAAGTTCATGTCTGACCAGAAGCAGTGCACATGGCCTTGTTTGGAAACAGACTTTGAAGACACCACTAAGCTCAGATGAGACCATGTGCATTACAATGAAACTGAAGTCCAATGGCCGGCCCACCTTCTCAGGGAAGGAAGACACAGACACACTGGACACGGGACACAGAGAAGCTGCTACAGAGCTACAAGCCAAGGAACACCAACAAAGACTGGCAGAAGGCCAGGAGAGTCTTCCCTGCAGCCTTGAAAGGCAGCCAGGTCCTGCAGTAACACTAACTTCTGAACTCTATCCTCCAGAACTGTGACAGACTAGATTGCTGTGGCTTTTAGTCACCCACATTATACCTCTTGGCTCTAGCAGGCCTGGAAGTGAATACGGTGCACAGATAAAACTACTGTGTACTCTGGTTATTTTCTATGTTCTTTCATTACCCAGATATTTACTGAGCATGGACTGTATGCTGGGTACCCTGTTCTAAGTACTAGAGTTAAGCTGTATGTGCGTTCTCTCGGGCATACATCACTTTGAACATGGGTGGGCTCTAAAACCTCGATGCTAATAATAAATATCTTATCAGTAGTCTAAAATAATTTCAAACTCTAATACCCTGAAATACAAATGCACCCACTGCCTATGTGAAGTCCTGTATTCTCATAAAACTATTAACTCTTTAACTACTGCTTATTATCTTTCATTTGGCAAGCTTTCATCTGAGTCTGTACATGGGAAAGAAAGACATCAACAGACACTAAAGTGCCTTTTACAACTGGCTGTGTTAAAATTGATTTTTCTTTTCTTCCCCATTTGTTCTGTTGTAATTCATTCTATTTAAATACATTTTTCATGGAACAAACTTTAAAACCTACGGATCTAAGAATCTTAGATGTAAAGTTCTTATTCTTTAATAAAAGTTAATATAAATTTAGGTTTAGAAAGAGTATGGCTACATAAAAAGGAGGTATATTTAATCATTACGCATTTTAAGGGAAAAATTCATCACTCAGTCAGGTTTAACTTTATAATTCATAAATTATAACATGAAGACACCAAATCATCTTGGGAACAAGGTTCCCCTCACTCAGCATTACTGAACAATCACAATGCAGGTAGGTGTTGGATAAATGGGATTCTGCTTTTACCTTCCTTGTAAACTCTAAACATGGTGTCAATCTCCTTACTGGCAGAACAATCAAATGTAAGTCAGTTTTCCGTATAAATACGCCTCAGCACTAACTGATCCCCATTGGTGTCTAACGATCCTGGTCGATACAGACAACACTCGATCTAAAATCTGAGGAGACTGGCACTAACAGGACCAAAGCAGTAAGCGTCGAAATCTCCACACAACTTCAGGGGACAGGGGAGAGCGCGTCACCTTGAAAACAAAGAGAAATGATTCTGCATTTTAGAGTCATAGATAGTTTAGCTACTCACACTATAAAGGTCTCTTGTTTCTTCCTTCATTTTAGGGATCTCAAGAAGAAGAGCCCAGACTTCACCTCGGAGCTGGAGTGGAATTCCTTTGTAAATTCGTCTATGAAACTGATTAAAAGAGAAAGAAACTGGAGAAGGTTACAAACTGACGAAAGCTTAGACAGTCCCTTCCACTGATCTACTGAATATTTGTCAGGATTTTTTTTTCAGATATTCATGACTATTAATTTATAAATTTTAATTAGTCAATACAATTAGGTTCTGTCACTTCTTTTTTTTTTTTTTTTAAGGTCCTAAAAGGGAAACAATCACAGAAGGAAAAAAGAAAAAACTACCAAAAAAAAATGGGGGGGGGGGGAATGTCAAGAACACTTGGTGAATTGGTACGCCTGACTATTACAGAAGTGTCCCTTAGAGTTATGTGAGCAGAGCCCATGCTCTTTGATAACTGTGAACATCTTATTTACACATTTCCTTATTAGACACCACCCCTCCCCCACACTGCTAGAAGGTGATCCAAACAGCAGAAAGCAGCCTTTCACCGAAGCATCCTCAGGAGTGAGAAAGCTTTGTCTAACCTCTTTCCTAATACCATCTCCCTGAAGAATACATGGAGCTACATCTCAGAGCTCAACTGTGCATCTCGTCCTTTGTCCCTTTTCTTAAATGGCACTCAACCTATCTGATCATGCAAAACAGTTGGCAAATCTCCATCAAAGAAAGACAAAGACCCTCCTTACTCCTTTCCCAACTGCGTAGGGAATCAAGCCCAGAGCCGTGCACATGGTAAGCAAGTGCTCTCAACTACTAAGCTACATACCCAGGCCACAATTTGCTTTTCAAAAAAAATTAGGCATCTAAGTAATCATTATCATCTTAGGTTCTTGAAATAGGCATTGCAATTACCCTAAGGATCTTAAGACTCAACAGACCTCCCTACCTTATAATTATGTATTTCAGGACCATTCAAAATAATATACAAATCTATTAAGGTCATTATAACTTTGAAATTTATAAATTAATGTCTAAACAAAGAAATGACTGCTAACTTATGGCAGGAGCCATTAAGGAGGGTTTGGGATTTTACTTATTTCTTTAGACTTTACAACACTTGCATATACATAATGATGTATCTAGGAGATGAAACCCAAGTCTAAGCATTAAATTCTTTTGTTTTACCCACAACTTAAACACATAAGCTGGAAGGGTTTTTTTGTGTGTGTGTGTGCGTGTGTGGAAGGGTTTTTTTTTTTTTTTTTTTTTTTTT
>CABHPH010118636.1:38155-49253 GCA_902168325.1 Peromyscus nudipes | reverse complement strand
AGATAGATAGATAGATAGATAGATAGATAGATATAGATACATGCATACATACATACATACATAGATGGATGATGGACAGAGACAGATAAATAGATAAACAGACAGACAGAGAGATAGATATCACCTCCTGAGCATGGCTGTATAATATATATTGGTGTTTGGAGACTCACTTTTCTTGAAACCAAATCAGAAAAAGACAGAAGATAATAAGTATTGGTTAAAGCACACTATGTGTGGAGAATGTTAGATAAGTGCGGTCTCTTTACAGTTAACTCCATGTGAATTAAAATTAATTTAATCCATTAAAACTCACAAAGGAGGTGTTTTTGTTATTCTTCTTTTATAATAGAGAAAACAGATAGGAAACTATTGAAAAAGTCATTTTCCAACTATCCTCCCTAGCTGTTCAAGTCTTTCTACTGACTCCTATAGAATTATATCAAATGTTGTGGAAATAGTAGAAATTTAAAAGTTCATTTCTTTATTTCATGCTCTTTGATTAATCCTCTACAGCAGAATTTCACTGCCAAATACAAGATTCACTTTCTTCAAATGCTTTAATCTGTTTATTCATCACTTAAGGGTACATTAGAGAGTCTGGGAACCTGATCTTTATTTTCTTACTAACAGATGTTGATACTAAGAAACATGTAATTGAGCACTTCGGGGCAATTATTTTAAAATATAACGCTCACCTTTCCAATAACTTTCTATGTGTTTTCTCAAAATTAAGACACATTTCATGTTGACTCATCAAATGGCCCCATGCCTCCTCCTTTGAGACAATCCTACCTCAAAATATGCTGCTTAAAATTGCCAACCCAGTACAAAGGAGGAACGTCAGGTCTCCTGCATATTCAGAGCCGGCTGTCACCAGGTCTGGAGCAGCTTACTGAGGCATTTTAAACCTCTCACAGTGTTTCTGTTCCTCACATCCAGGTGATTATTGCATTCAGAAAGCATTTTTCTCCTTTTCAATAGTTTCAGAATCTTAAAGTGCACCTGTATCAGTTGAAATTTTAAAAAGATAATTTAGATAAGCTAGTTACATGATTTCTCCAAATGTGCCGTGCTCTATCAGACATACCTTTTGATTTGTATCTGCAATTTGCACCTAGCACTTCAGTGCTTCACTCACCCACCCTACCATCTCCTTCCTTCAAGTCAAGACCTTTTTATTGCTCTCATGCTGAAATATATATTAATTCTACCTCATCCCTTACACAGGCTTATAGATCTTTCTATGGTGGCTACACTGGGCTTTACCCCTCTTACAATGTTATTTTTCTCAATTGCCTAACTTAACCCCCTTTATACTAATTCTCTTCGTAAATTCTGATACAAGTTCGCATACAGCACAAACCATGCATTATGTGTCTATGCCCAGTACAGAGTTTTTTCAATGATTGTATAACATTTTAGTGGATTAATAATATACATTTTTATTAGAACAGCAATAGGTTATTATGCTACGCTTATCTAGACCTCTGTTCTGAGTTTATGATTAACACCAGATAAACTCTATGGACAATATGGTTGAATAATGGGAGCTAGAGCTGTGCACAGCAGTACAGATCTTTCATTACTTGGGAAGCTGAGACCAGAAAAAGTGAGCTCAAATTCAACACTGGCAAGACCTGTCTCAAAAATAAAAACAGAACATGGGTTACAGGAAAGTCCTATTTCAAAAATAAATTTAAAATTAGAACATGGGTTATAGAGTCCTGCCCCCATGTCTGAGTCTAATATGTGTGCCAAGTTGATTAACTCCATGTTATACAGCAGCTCTTCATGAGTTAAGCATGGATGATAGACTCCAGAGAGTTGTTCTGTCTTTTTATGGGGTTAAAAAGTGAGTATTTATCATTAATGGGCCTCAAATAACATTGAGGATTTTAGGATTTCAAACTCACTACATGGACAAGAATGACCTTGAACTTCTGATCTTTCTGCATCTACCTTTCATGTGCTGATATAGGAATGGCCCACCATGTCTACATTTTATAGATTGATCTTTAAGTGTCATATATCATATTAAGTTGAACTCATTTCCTTTAAAACATTGGTAAGTTGGTAAAATATAATTCAGAGTGCCTCAATTAATGCTAATTTGTTTTATTCTACTGGAATATATTTCATTTTTACATTCCTATATACCTTGTGAAATTAATTACCAAATAATATTGGTGATACAATTGATTGAATAGATCTTCACAAATGAAATAATCCAAACATACTGGCAGTACAGAGTGAATAGGGAGCTTAATTAAGATAGGTACAGTAGCTTTGTACTTTATTTCCTTTGCACACATATTTGGGGCTTCATAAGGTACTACTATTTAATGCAGAAAAAAACTAGAGAAGTTTCAAAACTATTCAGAGCCAGGTTGGTAACCTGCATTTCTTAGCCACTGCAATTTTTTTTTTTGATTCACAGGACAATATGTTATTCTTTAAGTGGTTGGAGATAAAGTGAGCCAATACTCATTTTATTTTGATAGTCTGTCTTCTTCTAAAATAAATGTACTATCTCCATTGTAAAGTTCTCTAAAGTGAAGGCACCATGGGAATGAAGTCAGCACAAGGAAACTTATATAATCTATAGATCCTTAATTTACATGTTAGTGCATTGGTCAGTACTTTGAAAATTTTTGAGTCTCTTGTTTGAAAGTGACTTTAGTTCAGACTAAATTTACCTTTTCAGGAATTATGGGTATCTTAGATAATATTTATAATTATAGTTTAATGGCAAGACTGAATAATAATAACTTTGTCTTTGAAGATGTACCTATGGAAAGATTCTTTTTTAAAAAGACATGAGTTAGTTCCAGGCAGGCATGAGGATGACAACCACAACTCCATCCCAGGTCACTTGGCCTGGGCTGGCAGAAATCCTGGGCTGGGAACCATTATGGTAAGTACAGGGTGGGGAAATGGAAGAGAGGCAGCAAGGTTTATGTGCTAGGGAGAGAGGTGGATCTGTAAAGATGAGCGTGGTAAGGAATGGGCTGAAATGGATGACCTTCTAGCCACTCAAGGCCATGGTAACATCTGAGCCTGGGCTTCTGCCTAGGGCCCTGTCTTGGTCCATGGACCTAACCCAGCAGTGATAGTCTGTGTTGATGTCCATGGCTTCTGTTACCATTGAGAGCCTTGTGGAAGCTTGGAATCTGGGTCACCATCTGTGACCATGTCAGGGAGGGATGTGCCCCCACAGGAACTGTGCTGATGTAGGAGACCTGCACTGCCACCCAGAACCATGGTGACTGCTGCCAAGGGCCCTGTCTGGGTTCATGGCCCTGCTTTTTGCCAGGCTCTATGTTGATGTCCATTGTTCCTGTTGCCATCGAAGGCCATGCAGAAGTCCATAGTCTGGGCCAACACCTGTGTCTCTGTTAGTCTTTCAATATCTAGCTGCCATCAAAGCCATACCTGTTGTTTTTTCACTCCTTTAGGGAGCCCCTCCCAAATATATCACACATGGAAGCCTATTCTTACTTATAAATGCCTGACTTTTAGCTTGGTTTGTTTCTTGCCAGCTCTGCTTAACTTTAAATTAAACCCACCTACCTTTTGCCTCTGGGCTTTTCCCATTCTCTTACTTCTGTAAATCTTACTCTTACTCCATGGCTTGCTATATAGCTGGGAGGCTGACCCCTGGAATCCTCCTTCTCTGGCTACCTCTCCTTTCCTCATAGATTTCTCCTTCTATATATTCTCTCTGCCTGTCAGCCCCACATATCCTTTCTCCTGCCTTGCTATTGGCCATTCAGTTCTTTATTAGACTACCAGGTGTTTTAAACAGGCAAAGTAACACAGCTTCACATAGTTAAACAAATGCAATATAACCAAAAGTAACACACCTTAAAATAATATTCCCCAACACATACCTGGTGGCTTGTGCTGCCACTTGGGGACCATCATGTTGTCTAGACCTGAACTGTGACTGAGGGCCATGTCTGGTCCATGGCCCTACTGCAGTCAGGGTCTGTATTGATGTTGGTGGCTCCTGTTACCACCCAAGGCCTGAGCTGCCACCTGGGGACATGGTGGTGTTCAAGGGCCATGATGCAACTGGGGCCATGCCAATCAGGGTGACCTACTATGCCAACTAGGGCCATGATGACATCTGGGCCCCAACTGCTGCCAAAAATCTATGTCTGGATTGGTGGTCCTACCACAGCCTGGATCTATGTTGATGTCCATGGCCCATGTTGCCACCAAAGGCTGTACAGATGTCCAAGATCTGGGATACCACCTGACACCATATTGGTATCAGAGGGCCTTGCTGCTTTCTGGCTAATACAGAGCTGAGTGACATGTGCTGTCACCAGAGACCATGGCTTTGTATGTGTCTGAGCTGTCTTGATGTCCAAGGTACCTGTTGCCATTGAGGGCCATGTGGATATCCAGGATCTGGGCCACCAGCTGCAACCATGTTGGTGTTCCAGAGCCATGCAACTGCTGGATCCACGCTGATCTGAGTGACCTGAACTGCCAACCATGGTGATATCTGGATCTGGGCTGCTGCCCAAAACAATGTCTAGGTCTGTGGTCTAACTGCAACGGGGTAGTTATCCATGCCCTGTGTTGTCACCAAGGGCCACAGGGACATTAGGGGTTGGGGCTGCCACCTAGGACCATGTGGTTATCTGAGTGCCATGCTGCTGCTGGAGCCATACAGATATGAGTGGCCTACACTGCCACCCAGGCCCATGGTGTTGTCCAGGTCTGGGCTGCAGGCAAAGGCCATATCTGAGTCTGTGGTCCTGGAGCAACTGTGGTCTGTATTGATGGCTTTGACTCTGTTGACACTAAAGGCAGGGAGTATAGGGCTTACACAGTGTTGGCCCTGCCCATCACTTGGCTGCATCACTAGGGTGAATTGGCCCTGCCCCTCACCAACTGCAGGGGTGCAGATGAGCCGGTTGTGAAGTCATGAGAATAGGATAGCTAGCCCCTATCTGTCATGTGATGGAGTGGAACTAAGGAGAGATGTCCCCCTAGCCCCTCACCCCTCTCCACCTATTGCAGATAGGAAAGCTAGTCATGGGGTCATCAGAGTGGAGAAGCTGGCCTTGCCCTTCACCAACTGCAACACTCGGGAGAGCAGGCCATGCACCACTCCTGGGCAAAACAGTAGAGCTGGCCCTAGTGGTGTAGGTGAAGATGAGCCAGACCTAAGGTCATAAGAGAAGGCGAACTGGCCTCACTCCTTGCTGCCTGCAGCATTGGGTGAGCTAGCCCAGGTAGTGATGGAGAGCTCACCTGGGTGGTAATGATGAAGATGAGAGAAAGCTGGTGGGCTGACCAACCAAGCTACTGCCCAGACTCAGAATCAGGTCTATGAAGTTAGTCCACCCCAACATCCAATGCATCTATGAACTGCTGGAGCGTGTGAAGGGGCTGGACCTGCAGATCCAAAGCTGCAGGATCTCCATGACACAGGGCAACAACAGGATATCCAAGAGGAGTCCCAGTGAGGATCCAATATTTGATAGTGTAGCAGAAGCCAGAGGCCCCGAACCAGACCAATAACTTGTTGCAATGAACACTTACAAGGAAGTACAAGTAAAGATGTGTGGACTAAGGGGTATACTGTGTGACCAACTGGACCATACTACAGCTTCCACCCTGAGATTTTTTGTTTGTTTGTTTGGTTTTGCTTTTGAGTTTGGGGTTTTAGGTTTTTCTTTTAAATTTTATTTTATTCTGGGGCAGATATGAATGGACAAGGAGATGAGTGGGATTGAGATGATTCAAAACCACAAAGAATCAATACAAAAGTTTTTTAAAAAGACATTTGTGAAAATGTCATAAATGTCTGGGGCTGAAGAGCTGGCTCAGCAGTTAAGAACACTTGCTGTTTCAAAGGGCTAGTTTCATTCCCAGTATCCATGAAAGGCAGGCCACAAACACCTGTAACTCCAGCTCCAAGGATCCAATACCCTCTTCTTTCCTCTGTAAGTTCTTACACACACACACACACACACACACACACACACACACACACACACACACTACTCTTGACAAAAAAATCATAAATTAAAAAATCCATTGAAAGAGTTCAATATTTTGAGTCATACCTACTGTTTAATCATTACTTTGAGGAATTCTGCTTGTTTAGCAAAGTGACAGTAGAAGGTTCTCCTCTAAAACCCATAACTTCACTAACCCCAAAGAAGCTGAGTAAGTTTCCAACATCAATCATAATTTCCTCTGGGTGAGCAGGCCTTAAGTCCAATTGATAGCTTTTGGCTACTGCCAATATATGAGTGCTGCTATAACACCTTTAGGGATATTATGCCATGCTAGTCTGTAGTGTAGGGCTGTTTGAGCCACACCCTGAAGCACTGCCCCTAGTGAGGTAGCAGGTAACTGTTATACCTGTCTGACCTTGAGGTAATTGCCCCTGGGGTGTGGCCTCAGGAGGACCCTTAAGACCTGGAATGCATATATGCGCCTCTCTCTTTGCTACCTCGTGTTTTTAAGATCTTGGACCAGAAACACCCACCCAACTCAACCCCAGTTGCTGGCCAGCAGGCAGGGCTCCTGCAGGAAGGCCCCTCCCTCACCAAGACCTCCCAGCAGACCCTGCAATCTACACGCCCTGACCCATACCCATCCACCTGAAACCCCAGCCACTTCCTGAGGCTTGGAAACCAACTCCAGCCCTCATTGGGCCTAGAGGTGATTGACTCTGTTCATACCCTGCCCCTAGGACCCATTCCTGGGCCCCAGCCATTCCCCAGGGAACACCTGCTCAACTCAGCCCCAGTTCCAGGCCAGTTGGCCCGGCTCCTGTGGGAAGGCCCCTCCCTCACCGAGACCACCCAGCAGACCCTGCAATCTACATGCCCTGCCCCCATACCCACCCACCAGAGACCCTAGCCACTTCCTGAGACTTGTAAACCAACCCCCAGCTCTCATCAGTCCTAGAGAGCTCTCATCAGGCCTAGAGAGAGCTCTCATCGGGTCTAGAGAGAGCTCTCATTGGACAAAGAACTGTCATTGGACCAAGAGGAACCTCAGGAGACAGGGAATCTGCCAGCCCTGATTAGACCAAGAGTGGTTTTCTGAGAAGTAGAATCTGCCACCTCTCATTGGACTAAGAGAGGCGTCCTGAAACACAGAATCTGTCAGCTTGACTGGACCAAGAGCTCTGATAAGACCAAGAGTGGATCAGTGAGTCACAGAATCAACTAGCTTGGGTTGACCCAAGAGAACCTCCCTGATACACAGAATCTGCCTGCTCCAATTAGACCAAGAGCTAAGATTAGACCCAGAAGGTCCCCCTGAGACACAGACACAACAAGCACAGAGTGGACCAAGAGCAACTCGCTCAGACACAGGCACCTCTTTTACTCATTAGAGGAGGAGATGGGCAGACACCAAGGCAGAAGTACATACAACAACATAAAGAGCAATACAGCATCACCAGAACCTAGCCCTCCTCCAACATCAAGACCTGAACATCACAAGATAGAAGAAGCAGGAGAAAGCAACCTTAAGAATAGCATCATGAAGTTGCTAGAGGCCTTTCAAGTAAAAATGAAAAATGAAATCGAGGAAAAGACAAACAAAAAAGTAGAAGAAATCAATAAAGAAATTGAGAAAAAGACAAAGAAATTGGAAGAAATCTATAAAGAAATAGAGGAAATGACAAATAAAAAATTGGAAGAAAACAATAAATCCCTTAAAGAAAATCATGAAAAAAGATCTTGGACCAGGCAGATCAGTGTGGGATATAGCTCAACTTTCCAGGACCCTGTGATAAATCTCCCGTGGTTGTGAGTTAACCCCCAAATAAATTCTTTTGCTCATTAAATAGACTTCATGGATTGACCCCATTACTCGTCTTTGTTGTGTTTCATATGAATCACAACACAGCTGGGTAGGATTATTGGTTCCTTTATTCCCTTGGAAGCTTGTATTGTACTTGTTGGTATTTGAAAGCGAGTCCTCCAGGAAGAGGCTTTTAAATCTTTAAATTCACAGAGTAGTGTAGCTCTCACCTCTAATCAAAGAAGCAGCAGAAAGAGGCCATTACATAAAACTACAACTGGTCAAAAAACAGAGAACAGCTAATCATGGGCTTCCCAGATCCAATGGATGCATCTACAGAGAGCATCTTGATAGGGAGAGCAGAAAGACTGTTAAAGCCACAGGACCAGGAAACCTGTTGGGAGGTCATTTCTCTTACAAATAAGAGGGAAAATACACCCATAATACCTCAAAAATGTGGCTGTCTAAATAGGACCTGAACAATGACAACACCAAGAGACACGCTATCTTTAGAAAAGAGGAGGACATTGCATGGGGCCTCACTCCTGTGCAAAGAAGTACAGGCAACTAGGGACTGCTGCGAGAGGGAGTAGCAATCATTCCCAGGGAGGAACTCCCTAACTGTTTATCCAATTCCAAGTGGTCAGTGCTGAACTCATGGACACAGAGGTACACTAAATGAAGTCAGAATGTTGTACTTATATATTTATACATTTTTCTACATAGGTAACAATAACAATTTTTAAAGTGATATGAATTTGAAAAGGAATGTAGGGGAATATATGGAAGGGACTAGAGGGTGGAAATAAAAGGGAAAATAATGTAATTGTATTTTATTTTAAAATAAAAATACATGCATATTTTTCTTACATTTTGTTTAGTGTGCATGAGTGTGTATGCTTGTGAGTGTTTCTCTCTCTCTCTCTCTCTCTGTCTGTGTGAGTGTGTATGTGTGTGTGTGTGTGTCTATTTGTCAGTGATATTTGTTGTGGAAGACATGAACTTGCCATAGTGTATGTGCAGAATTTAGAGAACATCATATAGGTGTTGGTTCTCTCCTTCTACTGTGTGGCTTCTGAGGATCAAACTCAGGCCATCAGGTGTGGTGGCTCAGCCTTTGCCTGTATCACTACGTTTTAGTACATATGCTGATACTTTATGCAGCAACTACTAACACAAGCCAGTACTTTCGAAGACCAGCTAAAATCTGCTAAGTACTTTTAGTTTAGATTTGTATTCTTTTTACAAACTGTTCTACAAACTGTCAAAACCTTCTAAATATAAAACATCTGTGGCATAATTGTGAATAGGACAAGTAAAATGAATAATAAAATTAGGTGGTGAGGCCACAACCCTACACAAAGAACTACAGGCAACTAAGAGATACTGGGAGCTACAGAAATAGTCTTCCCCAAAGAAGAACACACCAATTGGTTGTCAAATACCAAATGGTCATCTTTTTGCATATATATGCAAATATATGCATGGCCAAACAACAAATAAAAAAGAGGCCATGAATTTGAAAAAAAGCAGGGTACCACAAATGGAAGGATTTGGGGGGAGAAAAAGGAAAGGAGAAATGGTGTAATTATACTACAATCTAAAAAATCAAAGAAAAAGTTAAAAAGATGACTACAAAAGGGGATGGGGAAGGGGAAGAATAGGGTCAGTGTGCTGAAAGGATTACCGAGTGGTTAGTGCTTACTGCTCTTCCAAATGACCCAGATCAGTTTCCAGCATTCATAGCAAGAGACTCACCATTGCCTGTAATTCCAGCATGAGGGTACCCAAAGCCTCTTTCTGGCTTCTGCAGGGTCTGCACACCTGTGACAGTAATTTTATTCCAGCAAATCCTTATTACATGTGTTATCAAATTATGCTTTAACAGTTTAAAAATTGTACTGATACTGGATTTTTATCTCTGTTAAACAACTGCTATAAATATTAGCATTTTCTCTGTTTTGAAGTAGAATTTTCTTCACTGTTCATTTATTTCATTTAAAACAAAAGAGAGCCCTCCTTTCCCCAACAGATGGCTTGATATTAAACTATTAATGTTATAAAGTTATTCTGTGGAGATAAGACAATTCTGAGTATAAAGGATATGTAAAAGTTACCTAGAGATTGTGTTCTTGCAGGCTTAAAATATATTGCAGAATGTATTCTTGGATAGTAATTAATAAAAAATAAAAGTAATCTGGGGAAAAATGTGTCAAGCAAGATAGGAAACTATAAAGTGAACAGCAAATGTTACTATGTGAAAGCTTTTACTTAGTTCTATCTATTTTCAAGAGCTTTATATACAGAAACTTTGGTCTGCAGCAAAGAAATGACATCAGAATACACTTAACAGAATCTCCCAAAGACAAAGCCCAAGAAATCAGTTGGCCCACATCCTAGACAGTATATTTTATAGATATTTTCATGAAAAGTGGTCAGAATTGTAAATTTCCCTAGAATAGTTTTAACTGTGCTTCTTTGTTAATTTACTTTCTTTTCTATAAAAGTTCATAATTAATATATCCAAGTCTTTTGCAAAATGTGTGATAAATATTTGTTGTAGCTGTATTAATTTTGAGTAAATTAAAGCATTTATTAAATAACCTTTCACTAAATTGAATTATCCATGAACATGGTATGGCTTTCCAATATTTAAGTCTTTTTTATATTCATACATTGATTTTTAATATTAAGTGTGTAGAAATCCATACATTCATTAAAATTCTGATATTGTATCCCTTGTGTTCATTTTATGTACATCCAGATTTGCTCCAAGCTATTACAGTTCCTTTGGTTTGTTCTCTACTTGTGATGATATGTTTAAGACCTGTTTTCTGAATTTTGGGAGGAGTACCAGCTCAAGAAATTCCAACAATTGGTTTTTCTTTCTCATCAAAGATCTCTACTTCTAATTTTTTCTAGTATTATTATGTTTCTACAACATAATAATAATCAGTTTTCTCAATTTATTTTCTATCTAGTTTTTCAAATATTAAGTCTGATAAATGAAATGTGAAGTGCTTGCTCTTACATACACCTCACAACTTCCTTTCCCAACTGAGGTCTGAAGTGAATCTTTAATATCCTAATGTAGCATTTGGAGCCACAGTTTCCTTTCTCAGACATATTGGACAGATTTTGTCAACTTTTCTTCAAAGTGGCTTCCCATTAGACACATGTACACACATATACACATACTGGTACTGAAATGGTGTTTCTATCTTCAACCTATTAAATTTTGTTTAAAGTCTGAAATGAGAGACGGGGAGAGAGAGAGAGAGAGAGAGAGAGAGAGAGAGAGAGAGAGAGAGAG